>JAPYYQ010001711.1:0-28756 GCA_030522585.1 Anagyrus pseudococci
TTATTATCCCCTTACCACATCCCTATTAAGGGCCTTATAAGGATACCTTATAAGGGCCTTATGATCTACGCAGGTATCCTTAATAAATTTCTGTTCGGGGAGCTATTGGATGAACGTTCTTACAGATTCCACCACAGCCCCCACCGCGTTCTATCTGTTTTGCAGTTTTGGCTTGTTGATTTTTACGGTTGGATATATCGAACGCAATGGCGACGTTGCCGCGCGTAAAGTATAAATAATTCAGGAGCGCGAACGTTGATAAAAGGCAGCTGGCAGGTTTAAGGGGGAAGAAGAGCGGGCGAGCCGGGCGAAAAAAAGAGGAGCAGAAGCGAAGGAAGGCGCGGAAAGGAAGCTGGCAGGCTTCTGGTTCACAAATCGCCCGGGCACAATTGCACCGCGCCATCCGGTCCTCGACTAACGTGTATATACACACGCATATACACAGACAGACGAAGCGCAGCCGAGCGAGAGGGAGAGATTAGCAGCGACGCTGGAACGAGCGGGCGACCGGGAGAGAGAGAGAGAGAGAGGGCAAGCTCACGCGCGCGTGGTTTATATTTAGAGCTGGCGAGGCGAGCCCCGATAAATTCGCCCGGGGGAGGTGGCATTATGTCGGGGGGCTAGCTATCGCCGGGGACTCCCCGGAGCAAATAGAAACGCTGCTGTTTTCCTCGTCCCTGGTGTCGTCGTCGTCGTCGTTCCCGTTGCCTAAGGCACCCCCGCCTCCCAACATCCCTTCCTCTCTTACCCTCCTCGTACAGTCGGCTTCATCGGTATGGTACGCGAGCGAGAGCGGGCCAGGCTGCTGTTTACCCTCGTGGCCAAGAGTTTATCAAGATCGAGTGTCATCGGGGAGGAAGAGGGCCTTTTATTTTTCGGCTCCTCGGCTTTTTTTTCTTTCTCCATCGTCGTCCGCGCTGAATTAACTCGGGGCACTATTGCGGATCTTGAGTAGAAATGATTACGGCTTTTGCCGGATGTGTATGTTGGAAAGTTTCACTTTTGTTTTTGTTCATTTCGATAGCCGAGTTGGTCGCGTATAATAAATCCAGGGAAAGGCTATAAACGAGAGCGTTAACTGGGCCGCAAAATGTTTGGTTTATTTCTTTTTTTTGTGAGGGGGCGGTATTTGAATATTTATGTGCGCGGCCTCGACCGAGATTGACGCGTTAGGTGTAGAATTTTCGTCGGTAAAATTGTGCCTCTGTTTTTTAAGAAAAAAAGCCGAATGAGATATTCTGTTCTTATTTTTCATTTCGAAGAAACAATTGTATTTCAGGAGTTTAATGATCTTTCGATAGCTTGTTTTCTTCCTCTACCAATATTTTTGGTCTTATCATACTCGGGAAATCGAAACAATAATAGCAATAATAATAAAAGACAATAAAAATAAAAAAAAATTATACGAAGTAAAATAGTTGTAGAGTCCATTGATTTCTCAGCACATGTGCAGCTTTATCGAATTGTATTGGATGTAGTACTTCATGGTTTCCATTGGCCGAGGAAAACATTTCGAAATAAGGCTCGAAAACTCTTCTATCAACTGCTCCTCTAAGTAAAGTTTCGAAACATAAAACTAGTATGAATGATTGGCGTGTGCGTATGCGCTCGTCTTTTTCTCAAGCGAATGTAAAGAAAACTCGTTGTAAGGAGTTTGCAAAATTTATATATACCTTCGTCGCGTAACAGGAAAACTTGAAACTCCGAGCGAAGAGAGTAAAAAAAGCTCAACTATAAAATAAGAATCCAGCGATCCGCGTACGCGCATCCGAAATAAAAAAAAAGGAAAGTAGCAACGTTGAAATAATATTAAGATTTAAGGACGAAAGCATCGTCAGTGTTCCTTAGGCAAATGGTTAATTCAATGGTTTGCTATTCGACTCTTGTTTATTTACAAAATAGCATGACGATTGGCCGTTGCAACGACGTTTGACCCTACGGCAAGTCTGACGCTCATGCCTAGTCCACGCGCACAGCAAGTAGAAATTAATTAAGCGAGTGGTTCCACATCCCGTTCGAATTTTTTTTTCGGCAAGAAGCTAACGGCGCCGCTGGCGGTTTCGCTCCTGTTGCCAGCAACCGAAAAGCTCGAGACCTTTTTCCTTCTCCTCTTTCTCCCGCCATTCTCTCTCTCTTCTCCTTTTTTCTTTTTACCTTTTGCTACTCCAGGGGCTTTAAGAGCTCGGCTCTTCGTTTCTCTCTCTTTTTTTTCCTTTCTCTCGCTCCGCGCTGCTGCTCTTTTATTGTGTTTCATTTGCCTCGATATTCCCCCGTTGTTTCATCGGCTCACTCTTCTTCTTCAGCAGAGCAGCGTCTCTCCTCTGCAACGTGTACATCTCTGGCCAAATGAATTTCACATGAGACCTCGGTTGTATAAATGTACACCTATACGTGACGAATTTTCTGAATTTCAGGTGACGTATCTAAAGCAATATTCGCTAAATATTGATGAAACACAAAAGAAGAAAAATCGCGCAACGCTGTTATTACGATATCTTCGAATTGCCAGAGAGAACAAAAAAAATGTGTCAGAGTTTTGGTGTAGGCGCGCGGTTTTGTCGTTGAACAAACAGAAATCAGTTTTAAAAGCCGAATTTCCGCGCCCGAACGGAGAGCGCTTTCCCACGCTCTCGACGTGGTACATCTCTCGTCGGCTCGAGATCCGCGTGTATACACGGCAGGAGACACTCTCGTTTCTGGACCTGTCGCGCAGAGAAAAGCCGGCCTCTGTCTCTCTGTCTGTTTCGGACTCCGTGCCGTGTGCGCAAATTGCGAGGGCCGGGAAAAAGAGACGAAAGAGGAGACGAGTCTGTTTAAAAACAAGCCGAGCAGCGGCCGACGGGGGATGAATGAAAAACGAGCTCTAAAAACTGCAAGCCAACGCAGCAGCTTAATAAAAAATAAAAAATAAAGCTCGGCTCTCTTCTACTCCCTCTCGCTCTTGCTTACTTGGTAGGCGGTTGCTGTTTTCGCGTTTACTCGGTGTTTCAAGTGAAAGAGAGAGAGAGAGAGAGCGTTTTCCCCCAACACCTTGTAAACCGATATTCATCACGTTTTGCCGGGCTTGCGCGCGCCTCGCCCGTAAAGCGCTTTCCAGCTGCAAGCGCCCCCGCATTTACAATTTGCCCCCCGCCACCTCCTCCTCCTACCGCACGCCCCGTGACTTGCCCGAATTATTCTCTTGCGGGCGACATATCACGCCTCCCACCTTCCTGCATCCTCGTTTCCCCGCGTGCCTCTCCTCCTCGTCCCCCCACGCCCCCTTCCTCTTTCTCGCGCCTGCATGTTTAACGCAAACTTCCGCCAGCCTTGGCCCGTTGTATTTTACCCGGAGCATATATGCGCGCCCACCTCTATTCGCCATCTTTTTACGCGCGAGCCGTAAAAATATTTTCACCTTGCTCACTGCATACGAGAGATACGACCCCTCCACATATTTCAAACCTCCGCCCAATGAAATTACGAGAGAGAAAAAACACATAAAGGCTAAACAGTTACTCAGCGATTGATCGTTGTCTTTTAGACAAGTCGCGCGTTTAATTTCTTCCCAATGAAATTCAGGATATCACCCCGCCGTAAGCCGAGTTCTCGAAAGAGCTTTCACCGACTACTACTTTTTGTTCAATCTCTTTTTTTTTTCATTCGTGAATCCGCCGCCCCTACCCTCCCAGTTTCGCAGCAGCTTGTGCCGCTTCATTGTATACGTGGCGTGGCTCCGGGGTGGGGAAAGGGGGCAGGAGTCGACGAAAACGCGAGTGTTTCACTGCCAGAGGCGGATTTTCAAAGCGAAAGGGCCGAGGCTTTCCCCCCTCCTCCCATTGTTTGGTAAGTCGTGGGTGTAAACAGACCGACTGTCTGGAGGGGCGAAGGATAGGAGGGCCGGGAGGGCCAGCACGAAAACCTGCTGCAGCCGTTTTTGACGCTGGCGCGGAAACTGCTCGAATATCGTCGACAAAGCCAGCATCTTTTTTTTTTATTTTCACATCGCTTTCCCGCCCCTCCGTGCCACCTAAATTCTTTCTACCCTCCCACACGAGGCCCTCCCATTTACCAGGCTTTTTATTAAATTTTATACGCTGCGCTAGGGAGGGGAGGGGACAGCGTTAATGCTTCAAAGCTTATGCTCTCTGATATCAAGCTTTTTTTGTGAGTTTCTTCGTTTGTTTCCAAACGCACGTCCGGCCGGCTTTTAATTCACGCGCTCCCTTTGCCCTGTACGATGAGTTTGAAAGGCCCCCGACGAGGAGTCTCGGGTTTGGAAAATAAAGAGCAGGACGGAGAGGAAACAGATAGGGGGGGATGATATAGCCGAGAGGGGCAAAAAATGAGGAGCCGACGCGCGAAATTCCATTATGCATACGAAACTAGCAAAAACGGCCGTACGCTCTCATTTGCCGGGATACGCTTCGAGTCATGAGGGAAAATGAAGCCTGAATGGATGGGGACACGAGGGACATCAAGGAAAATACGAGAACGTGGGCCGTGAAATTTTTTTTAATCACCGGCAAAGACTGAGAATTCCAGTTTTTTCAAGCAGCACACGGGACTGACTTTATATTAGTTGTTGCCATCGTTTGTGAAAAAATTGGTGGAGCTTGCTGCGGAAATCAATTGAAAAAAAATTAAGGAAAAGCATTTTCATTGATATGTGTTGATTTAATTTTTTTTTTCCATGAATTTTTATTTTGCAGATTTTTATTAGATAGCGAAGGTATAGGGCGGAATAGAAAATTGATTGAAAAAGTTGGGGTTTTCAAATGGAGTCTCTATTTGCAATTTAACTCCGGATCTATTTAACTTTTTATTAAACTTTTGCTCGATTTCTTTTTTTAATATTTGCAATGACAAACAAGCGTAATAATTTTAATGTCAGTAAAATAAACGGAAACATTTGGAAAATATCATAAATGTCAAAAGTGTCTATTTGTTTGGTATTTGAACTTTTTTCGCATTACATTTACATTTGTCGAAAGAATATGTCAGTAAAATTTTATTACTAACAGAGAATAAATTATCTCAAAAAGAAGTTTTATTTAATTTAATTATTGTTCTTACACGCTCGGCTGCCTCGAAACGTCGATAAAGCAATTTAACCAGCGTCTTGCTCGAGTCTGAACGCCTGGCTTAGCCACCTTCGAATAAGACGATCCGATTTCCTTTGTCTTTCTCCGTAAACGCATCATCTTCATACCGGTAATCTGCGTCTTGTGCGTCTCTGTGGAAAATTAATCGTCCGGCTAAATGTTTCGGAAAGCCATTCTCCCCTTTTGCCGCTCGTGTCCCTTCTTTCGGTACGTCATTTTTTCCCTACAGACGATTAAATTTCTCGTAGATCCGGCCGTGACAAAATCTTGGTTAAAAAAATTACGTTTAGCCAACTCAAAGGTTTTAAAACGCGCTATAAACAGCAAAGACAGGCAGAAGGGTTGAAAGAAAAAAAATCTCACGATGGCAGCACATATCGAAGTGTAGAGCATCAGCCAAACGGTCGAAAGAGAAATGGAGTGGTCGAGGAATAATTGTTCGCCGCTTCGAGTGGGCCCTCGAGGTAGTAGCGTTCGGAACTGACGATTCGTAGAAACGCCTGCCAGAGGAAGAGAGAAAGAGAGCAGTGCCGGAAGCAACGGGCTGTTCTTTCGAGCCACTTGTTCTCCTCGAAAGTCAGGCTTCCAGAGAAGCTCTGCAGGTGAAGTAGACTAGCGCTCGGGCGCACCCCCCCTTTTCTTCCCCCGTCCCAAACGGCGTGGATATGCCAGCAGACGGAGCGTGAAGGGCATGCCTAGGGGAGCGTGGAATTTGGATTGACGCCAGATTGCGATCTATTAGACTCTCCTGAGGGGAAAAAAGGAGAGCTCGGGCGAGAAAACCTTGCGGGGAGACACGTTTGCCGCAAGAAGTGCCGACGATGGGCTGGGGCTTGTGTTCCACGGGCTGCGGTATACGATGGCTAAACAAGCCTTTTTATCGACAGTTTTTTTACCCCCCCTGGTAATGCCCGGTTGTTGAATGTTTTAGACGGAGATAGGTCGTTGGGAATTTTGGAACGGTTTCGAGATAAGGATATTGATGTGATTGATTTTATTACGAACCTACGATAACGTCTGCTTTATTTGGAAACTTGTTTATAGTGAGAGCTCGAGTTGTTTTTAGGAAAATTAATGGTTTGTTCAATCTCCAGTTCATACCATTCTTTTTTTCAAGTTTCACAGACGCGTTACGAAATTACCTATTATCTTGAAATTTCTCGCAATTTTTCATTTCTCGTTAAACTATTAGATTTGCTTGAAATTAAAAATAACACAAAAGTTCAACCATTAATATTTCTTCAAGCTTATCCCGTTCCCTTTATTATCAACTCCTTTTTTTACCTTTTTTTTAAGTTTCTAGAAAATATTAAAGATAAGCGCAAAAATTTTAATTCCTTCTCCACCAGAACTCTTAATTAAATTTAAAAAAAACCTGATCTCACCCTCTCACCGGTATATTTTTTTGCTTCCGAAAGCGATGAACCCTTTATGGCAATTATCAAATTACGCGTCACTTTTGGGAAAACGCGAGTGGAAGAAAAAACAATTTGCCAAGTTTTAAGGGACAAAACGTAAAAAATCGCCGTAAAATTAATTAACACCTCATACTCGGCCGAGCACAAACACACGTTAGTACTACGTATATGTATCAGGCACTCATCGATCAGTACATGCACTCCTTGGAGGGTGTGGGAGAAGCGATAAAGTCAGTGCGCGGTCACTCCGCCGATATTGCCGCGTCCTGTGATATATTTCAAACTCCGCAGGCTGTACTTCATATCGCCAGCTGAAAAGGAGGTGGGGCTGGCCTAGCTATAGAGAAACCCGTTCTATGTGTGTATATATATACACAGAGATATAAGCGAGGCGGCAGAGACACGGGTGTTGGAATGGCATGAAAGTGCCACTGGAGCGAAAGATGCGCCCTGCCGGATATTATTTTTCCTCGTTTTCTTCGGGCTTCCTTTCGCTAACCTCCCTCCTCTCCAACCTTTTCGTCGTTTTTGCGGCTTTTGCGAGTGGACGAGCTGCTGCTGCTACTGCCCAGCGACGACGAAATCCGTGGAAAAGTTGAAATTAATAGCTCCACGGGCCGCTGGCCTGCCTACTTTTTTTCCCTTCTCTCGCTCCAACGTCACCATTAAGAAATATAATCCAAGTTGAATACTAAATTTCATTTGAATATGCGCCGACGTTAAAGCGCGTTATTAGCTCTATCCACAAGACTGGCTTTATTTAAAATTCATGCGTAGGAGGATCGCAAATTTTATGAAACGAGAACTAGGGTAGCACTAAACTGCTCGAACGTCTTAATAATAAGCTTAGTTGAATAGCGCTCTTGTGTTCCTTGGTAGGTTAGGGTCGGAGGGGTGAACGAATGGTCGACCGTTAGAAAATTATGAATTCCACTGTCGTGTGTGCCTTGCTTATAAAATGTATAGATCTTTGATTAAAGGAAGATGGAGGAAGTGGTGTATGGCAGGAGGAGGGTGGGGGGTGAGGTTGCGTGTTCATCGGTAAAAATTTTGATACGTGACCAGCGCTTGAATTATAGAAATGGCGCCCGGGATTTCAAATAAAATGAAATCCCATAAAAAGTTTGTGGCGCGCGAGCGTCGTGAGATGAATTTCAACGCCAGCCATTTTCTCCTGCTGATCCCTCTTTCTTTTTCGCGTTGGGAAGGCGGAGGGGAGGATTTCAAAAATTCAGTAGGACATAGGTAGAAGCGCGCCAACCAGCTATGCTACTGTGTAAGTGTGTGTGTGTGCGTGTGTGCGTTTGTTGCGCGAAATCATCCCTAACAACCGCAGTAAAGGTAGAGCGGCATTCACGACCGAATCATGCAACATTTCATTTGCAACTTTCAAATACATCCCTTTTTTTTTGCTCTTCGCTCGAGTGCAAGGCAAAGTTTTTAAGCTTCGCAAACGAACGATTCGCGAACGGCAGAGATAGATCTGGAGAGGATTGCGAGGAGAAGGACGGGGAGAAGTGGCCGTAACTGCAAAGCGACGCACTCGTTCGGTCAACTATACAGCCCTTCCGGCCGCTGTGGATACAGTACTTCACGAATGATCCCATTATCTCCCTTACTGGCGCGCGCTCGAGATTGTTCCACCTACGCTGCTGCTCTCGGCCGTTGATTTCGAGAACGCGCACCAACTGCCCGACGAACGAGAGTACGAGATGGCGCGAGAATGAAGGCAGATGAAAGCCTCGGCCCCTGTATATAGACTGGGCGAAAAGTACCTTCCGCTGCTGCTCAGCTCGCGCGAGTTTGAATAAATTGTATCTTTCCCGCTTCTCGCCACTCTGCCTACATTTTTTATTTTAAAAATCATCTGGCATAGCTCTCGCTTGAGATTTAAGCCCCCGATATGTTAGCCAAGTTTACGACACACTCCGGTTGGAGCTTCTTCTTTCTGTTGCATAGCACAGCTTTTTAATTTCTTTTTTGTTTAAATTTCAGCCGAGCTCGTAATACCATAACTATGCTCTCAAGTACCTATTTGAAGGCGGTGATGCGAGAGGGGCCGGGGTGGGCTGAAAAGGGAGTGCCAGGGACGAGGCAATCTTTGTCGCTCGGCTTGGAAATTGACATCGGCGTGCTTGGCGTACGCGCGCGAGAGAGAAAGAGAGGCAAATGTATGTAAATTGAAGCAACATTGGGCAGACTTTTCTCTTCGCTCTATATAGATGAAAGATAAGTCTCTCTTTTTGCTCCTCTTTCTTGACCTTCTTTTTCTTCTTCCCTTGGCTTGCCTCTCTCTCCCCCTGGCCCCGTTACCAGTTCTTTTTCTCTTTTGCTTATGGCGCCTGAAAAGGGCCCTACAGTTTCCGTTTTATTCATCGACCGAGAAATTTAACGATTGTCCGGACTGAGCCCGAAAGAATACCATTCGATTTTTGTTCGCTCTCCCTTTGGCTCTAGCTAATTGTCCCTTATTACCCTTCCATCCGAACGATTACGAACGTTCTTCGTTTCCGTCTCTTTCTTGCCCTACGTTATTCGGGCTTTTACTTTCCCGCATTATTCAGCCAATAAATTCTGTGTATTTATTATTGCTTTAGAAGAGCAAAATACACCCTTGACTATTTCTTTTTCGTCAATAAGCAGAATATTTTAGTTCCCTAAATAATCGAATGTTTTACGCTATACAAAGAAAAAAAAAATGCAAAACGTATCAGAGCCGAAAGTCGGACCGTTACGATCTGCCGGTAAATTGAATTTCTGCAAAACAAATATAAATTCATAAAATTTATTCGAGGCCATCAGCTGATAAAAAAAAACGGTAATTCAGCATACGGAACATTCTCGAATTATAAGAAAACTCCCATTCTCTATAGCTCTCTCCTTTATTTCAACGTTTTCTTGCGGGCTCGAGCTTAAATGGCTCGTAAGAATTTCGCTCTTCCTGTCCGCTCCGCCCGTCTGACGCGCCACGTCTTTTACTACTGGCCCCGGAGTGCTAATAGCGCTCGTCGAGAGGCTTCCCGCGAGCCGCGCAATCCCGCCGCTGCCCTTTCACCGTTCGCCAGAAGAAAGGAAAAGAGTCCAAGATGACAGGGTGATTCCCTCTTCGTCCTACACCCCCCCTCGTCTCATCCCTTACGTCCTCTTCTACCGGCCCGCTTTTCCAGCTCTCGCTTTACATATTGATAGGGGGAGCTCTCGAGAGGGGCTAATCGGACAAATGTCGATCGACGTTCACGAGAACGCTTGTCACCGTGATTATTCGGCTTTTCATTTGACGTGGATTAATTGTTAATTCGCCGTCCCTCGAATTTTCGTTCGTTTCCTCGTCCCCCCCCCCTCTCTCTCTCTCTTTCCGTTCGTTTCCGATGTTTCATTTGCTTTAATTGCGCGTCTCTCGCCGCTGGCGGCCTGAATTTGTATTGATTTTTTTTACGAATGATTAAAAAACAGTAAGGACAAAAGGACATCGTATAAGCGAGTGGCGCAATGAGTATCCGCGAACTCGGTTACAGGGATATTTCGTTATAAAATTTAAAATAACGACCACGGGTAAATGTTGGATTTAAATATTTATCGAGAGGAAGAGAGAGAGAGAGAGAGAGAGAGAGAGAGAGAGAGAGAGCGAGAGCACCGTTCGCGAGTTTTACGGCGAGAGCATGTACCGGATCACATCGGCTGGTCTTATGGAAATTATTTCCACGGTGGATGGGGAGGGGGGCATCGGATCAGGTAATCCCGGGCGTATAATATTCGGTTTATGACCGCGAGAGTGTAAAAATGACGATTTACCCGCGGCTTCACTAGCTCGAGCTCTCGTTCGTACGTGGTTACTGCGCTGCTTTTTGGCCGACGATGGTGAGAGGGGGGCGGGGGTAGTAGTGGAAGCACAATATCAGAGAGAGAGAGAATCGGCGAAACGAAAGAGTGAAGGGGTCATTATGATCTGAGCCGCCCAGAGACGTAAAATGGCAATCAAGCTCGTAAAACTGAACAGTTAGGAGGCCATCAATTTTCGGGCGAGCGCGAAAACGGCTCGGTGCTTTCTTGTAATTGCCGCTACGCTCGCACACGTACGAGGTCATACGTCGAGTATGCGAGAGCGGCTCAGCTCCTTTTCCTTTACCCCCAGGAGAGAGGGCCAAGAGCGCAGGAGGAACGGCCGGGGGAAGGATCGAGTATTTTATAGTTGTAAAATTGGACGTTAGCGCGGCGAAAGAGAGAGAGAGGAAGAGATAGAAGCCGTATCTTTTCCTGGAACTAATGGAAAATCATGGTAGCCGCAATTTCGTTGCGCGATTGTAAAAACGTGCCGCGAGTTAAATTCGTAGAAAGCGTTCGGGCAATTTTATCCCGAGGAACTATACTTAATTACGAGGGTCAAATGTCGAACGAGTTAGCTGGAAGATGAAAATAAACCATCGTGTTTCATTGGGGGGGGGGGGGATCGAGACTCTATCTCTCCGACTCAGTCTCTCTCCCTCTATCTCTTTCTGTAGATATATACAGAGGAAATGATTGGACGTCAAGTTAAATTGCTGCGTAACGTTACATCACCATCGCTCCTGCTTGTTGATATGTCAACAGCATAGTGTCAGTGTGTACAAGCTGATATCATGGCCGTGTCGCGCGATTGTTTTGACTCTGTTGGCCTTTTGATCCGGATAATCGGATTTTCAGCAGATTGATCAGTTGTTGGGTCAAGCCGAAAGTACATACACACGCGAGTGGACACACGTACATGCTCGAGGTATTAAGAGACGAGAGTCGTAAAGTCATAAATGAGCGAAAATAGCAAAAGGGGGCAAAAAAGGCCACGGAAAACTATGTAAGCTCCTCTAGCATATTAGGATGGCAAACTATGTTAACAAGCGGCCGGATTCCCAGTGCAGAGGTTAATTAGCAGTTTGAAATTAAATGATGAACTTCCTCAAATTTCTAACAATCTGCCTGTTCTCGGAAAATAATTATTCCAGATAAATTTAATTTCGAACAATCTTCTTACTACGTCCAATAAGGAAACTGCTTGTAAGCAATTATTTTTGGACTTGCAATAGCTAAATTCAATCTTGCTTAATGCAACTTATTTATGTAGATTTTCGACGGTTTTGTTTCTGGAGCGCAGTTAATTTTTAATGGTTTTAAAACGAGCCGGGCATTTTTACCGCTGAATTATTAACTTGTCGAATAACTAATTACCAGGATCATAAAATTCGCCGTTACCTCGTCTTAAATTTTCTGATTTTATTTCTGCTACGTTTCAGCTACAAGCTCTTGCGCTCATTGATATTGCCCCGGAGGCTCTTATAACCATTACTCGCTTGTTTCGCGTCGCGAAATATTTATATTCAACTTCAGCTCTTCCCTTAGCAGTCGCGCAACGTTGAAAGAAGAACAAAAAACGGGGGGAAAGCAAATAAGCAAACTGAAAATTCAAAGTCTTTTCTGTGTGTCTTATAAAGGAAATAGCTATTTATACACACGTTTTACTTATTGTGGGTATACATCTTGCGTTTGAACTTGTCGACCGACGGTGCTCGTGTGTCAACAGGAAAAAGCTTTTACTAAAAGCAGCCAAGCTCCAGTTCTTTCCCTCTCGAACGAAAAAAACAGCTTTCTTTTTTTCTCTCTTTTTTTTCTTAGGTATGGTTAGCTAAACAATGGGAAAAAATACCACGTGTGTACTTGTAAGCTACTGGCTTTGTTATCAAAGTAGTGAAGTTTGAGTTGTTGTGCTTCCCGTTTTTGTGTAAATACATGACAAGCGTTTTAAAAAATCGGAGATTACTAAAAATTACCAATGTTATTTTTCGTAAAAACATTAAAAGCTCGCAACGCCCTTACGGACAGGAAAATAAAACAAAGAATCGGCGAAATGCAACTGACTATGCACATGTTCGCGAATTCAAGGAGATATTTGCCTGTCGAGAAGAAAATTTGAGAACCGCTGTAGTTGAGGTTGGGCACGGCAAGGGGGTGGTTGGATTGCGTAAGAAGCCCGACTATTAATATTCAGTGTACACCTGGCTTAATCGGATCTCTGGGCTGTTTAAACCAAAGTGCACCGCCGGATTTCGCAGGTTGGGCGCTCGCGCTAGTTCGCTCCTTCCTTGATCTGCAAAAGCTGAATAATGAAATTTTTATTGATCCGAGTTAGTTGTTACAGGATTTAACGAGGCGCGTGTAACGTACTTGTGCCGGGGATTAAATTAAATTGCGAGAGAAGAGAGAGAGTGGGGGATGAGCAAGTACATGGCGCGCCATTAATTTCATAATTGTAAATTTCGCGCGATGTATCCGTCTAGGGGCGCTGCATAATAATGCTAAACCTTTTACTAACATTCGGCTTATTATTTATCGCGTACTTTTACCTTTTCACCCACCGAGCAATGCACTTCCTCTTTTTACGAAGAAGAAGCTCTCACGTTTGCTTTTTCTCCCTTACTCGCGGGGGAGAGAAAAGAGGGGATCAGTAGAGTGGGCGGGCAGCTAAAGTAAAGTTTGCTGCATAAGCGATAAAGCGGTAAAATGCATGATTGATCAGACCAAGCGAGAATTATTCCGTTACTTTTTCTTCCGTAAAGTGTCCCTTGCGTACTCTCGTCACTTTTTATAAAAAAGAAATCATATTCAATGGCTCTCTCGCCCGGCGTTGCCCGGAATATCAACGGGATAAGATTGAAAACGAAAGTAAAGCGTGTCAGGGAAGCTGGCAAAGTGTACCAAGGCGTAATAGTCGATTTCCCGAAATTTCAACAGGCCAGTAAAGACATTCGATGTTACTGACGCGTTGTCGTTAAACTTCCGGCGCACGAGCTGCTCGACTGGGGCTTCCCTCCTTGGCGCGAATTTCCAACGAGCAAAGAGGCTGGAAAGGGAGAATGAGGTAGGGCGTCGAGAGGAAACAACGACGCTGGGCGAGCTTTGTCAGTCTCGTTTGCTCCTCAAAGGCTTGCGTATATGTATATAGATCTGGAGGAAATAACGTTGTCCGTCCCGACGGCGCAATGGAATGTTAATTCGCTTTACGTGTCGCTGACCATACTCAATCAACTTAGGTAGGTATATACCTGCCACCCTCCCCCCCATAATGCCCTTCCTCTAGGTCCTCAGAGTATCCTCTGTTTCTCTTTCTCGCTCGGTTTTCCCACTATATCCTTATCATTATCGCGTTCTCATCTCTCGGCTGTTTTACCTTTTGTCGAAACTAGAGACGGTCGAATAATTGCTGTTATTGTTTTGTTTTCCGCTTGATTGTTAATTAATTGAACAAATTTGTCGTGTACATTATTCACGATCAGTTATCATTAATTCATTGCTTTGTTGCTTTGTCGTTGGCTATTGTTTCGTCCTAGATTAATTCATTGGTAAATTATATATTATTAGCAATTTCGTACGTTCGTATGAAATAAAAGGAAAAATATTTGCCAGGTTTCCTTGGAGGTTTCGTCGTATTAAACAGTGGGAGCATCAATAGAGACTTGAACAAGGCGTGACAGAATACATTGTGGAGTGTCTGTTAAAGGTAAACAAGAAGGAGTCGGAGAGACGGAGAGGCAGCCGGAGGAGACAGACAAGGATTGCATACCTTGTCGTTGGCTATTCCCTCTATTTCAGCGTCCATTAAGCAAACCTCTCTCTCTCTCCGTTTGTCGTACGTACGCGACTGTTTTAGGTAATACTGAGCGACGATGACTCGAGCCTTCAGTCCACTGGTCAGTCGCTTGCTAACATATATTTCCTCGTCCGTTTTACTACATCTTTGTCGCGAAGAAGCGTAAATTTAGCAATTAGGAAATACACTGCCAATGGGAATTCTGGCTGGATAAAAAAAGTAAAGTCGAATATGAAAGCTTATGGTATTCAGCGAAGTGTAGGGGAGGGAGGAAGATAAATGCGAAGTGCAGAGAAAGACTAGTGATAAATGGTACAGTAGGAAAGAGGCGATTGAAGGTAGGTATCGATGGTTGTTGGAAGAGAAGCTAAGGTTGGTATATATAGGAATTGACGTAAACGAGATAAGGGTTCCTCAACGTTAAAGGGTTATGTAGCTGCTCGGGGAGTCAATAATTCGAATTTTCGAAAAGGGAAAATTGATAGAAAATCAATATAAATAATGTATACAGTCGTAAAAGTTTCTGCCAAACTGGGAGGAAAAATACAGCAACGAACTTGGGTCGCCACTAAGGCATTTTATTACTTGCATTTTTATTTTAAAAATAATTTATCCGATACAGAGAACGCTGTGTGTGTGTGGGGGGGGGCTACGTTAAAGCTACCGTTAGCACGTGTCTTAAGCGCGATCTCCTTTCGCAAAAAAGAAATTACACTTACTGTTCTTTTTACCGATAACTAAAAACTCGTTAGTACGACGAATTGCAGTTTTTGCTTAAAAAGCTGGAAAAAAGAGAGGGGAAAAAACGGTTTTTCTCACAAGTAATAGTACATGCACAGAGAAGTGTAATTCAACATCATTACGGTTTGCTAAACGTTTGTGCATGTAATTGTAAACCACGTAAGTTCAAAGCGGCGTTTATGCAGTGCGCAGGCTGCACGCAAGAATTTGGAATTTTGAAACAACAAAAGGCTCATGTAAAATAGACTCCGGCGGAAAAGCGCAGGACGAAAATTGAAAAAAAAAGAAATACTCAGTAAAAGAAAGAGCGTAGGAATCAGATTCTTTATAAGCGGTAAGAGAACTTTTACTCTCTCTCTCTTTTTACCAGGCTGCATTGTTTGAGGCATTTTCAATTAAGTGAGAAAAAACTCGGAAGCTGCGAGTTTTAACGAACGACGATAGCAGCACATACGTGGGCCACCGGGCATTTGAAAAAGCAAAAAAAATACGCAAACGTTTCGATCTAACTCTCGAGTTCCCCCCCCCCTCCCAGCCGTCGAATTCAATTTCGGAGTGTTCGCGCGGACGCCCCCTCCCCCCTTACGCTTTTCTCGATTTGTCCGACTGACGCGTCGCCAAATTTCCATATTTTTAGGATACCTCCGCGTTCGTTCTCTTTCTCGCGTTTTTATGTTCCTTTATTTTCACTTACGCCTTTTGTGCGCGTCATCTGTGTGCTTTGATTCGACAACGTCGAAACGATATTATTCTTCATTTTAAAATTGCTCGCATACATTTTCACGGCTGCAACTAAATGACGGAAATAAACGTTCAAGGTGTCGCTATTGACATTACATATTTCTTTTTTAACGGAGTTAACGTAATAACTGTTTAAGAAACAATCGGTTTTATCGTCGGCTTATTGATTCTATCGATTTTCAAGCATAGAAGCATCTATTAGTTGAATCGCTTGTGTTTCTCGAAGAGGGAGAGAGAGAGAAAAAAAAAAGAGAAGAATAGAAGGTGGAAGAAACGAGTTTCCTCGCTGGAATTTCATTACGGGGCCCAAAGGTATTTTTATTGAACATTGGCCCACGTCTTTTAAGATAGTGCACTTTATCGCTTGGGTAGTCAGGAGGTCGGCTACCTCCCCTGGCCCCTTCTCCGTATACTCTCTGCTCCCCTCCTGCACAGCGGAATTAGATCGGAAACTTGACCTTCTTTATCCGCGGTATATAGATTTCAAACTAAGCTCGTGTCTTGTCATTGTTACTCTATACAAAAGCACGAATTTACTCATAATCCTTAAGACAGCGCAATTCTTAACGTTTAAAATCAGTTCCGGTGGATGTCTGAAAATCCCAACCAACGGGCAACGAACTTATCGGATATTACAGGATATACCCTGTGTCCCCCGGTCTCTCGTCTCGGAACCAACAAAGTCCCGTTCAGCTTCACGAAATTCCACGAACGGTCCGGGGAAAAGCCTCGGGCAACAGCTTATGCATCCAATAAAGCGCTGTACCAAGCGCCGACCAAGGGAATCGCACGAATCCGCACGAGCGCCACGGCCCCGCCCGTCTCTACCTTCGTGTAGACGCGGCTGATTGAGCTTAATTATACGAGGAACCTTCCCCCTTTACTGATAATTCGAGCTTGCACGTCGAGTCTAGGGGACTCGGCCGTCATAAGCGCCGGGACGCGATTTATCTGCGCGAGATAATCGTAATGGTTAATGAACCGTGCGCTGGTGCACCACTCGGTCGCGAGCTGCCGAGAGCACTAGGGGGGGGGGAGACCGACTTATCGGACGAATTCGCGTTGTAATTAAAGCCGATCAATCGGTAAATTGTGCCCTTCGAGGTATGCGTGCTCTCTCTTTCTCTCTCTCTCTCTCTCTCTCTCTCTCTTTGTGCCACATAAAGTTCACTGGGGTACTTGAGGATTTTGTCGTACGGGTGTGGTAGGTATGCTGAGAAAGCTCGGTAATATGTGGTTTGTTTTGGTATTTCTTTCTCTTTCGCGATAAAGAGTGGCGTTTAACGTGAATTTCGCGCTCGACGGAGTGTTAACGGACGGAACGAACGAAATGTGTGCGCGGCGTAAACAAGGGGTGTGTACACTCGAACAGGCGCAGAATTGAACTTAATGAAACCGTAACGCATTAGGAAAGCAGCTATTTACATGTTTTGCCATTTCTATAATGCGCGATGTTCATTGGGAATGCCTTTTGCCGCTTGAGTTGGCCGAGCGACTGATCAAAAAAAGGATATTCAGGTCACTCGCGTAAAACTGCATTCCCCGGGAGGAGCTACAAAGCTTGCTGTTTTACGATCAGCCGGTTCACGCGAGCTGACACGCGCACGCACGAGAGAGAGAGAGAGAGAGAGAGAGTCAATAATTCCGATATGTCATTCAAATACGTAAATGCACCTGACGAACGTTTCGCTTAACCAGACACCCTTCACTCCTCTGTAGTTCACTCCGAGCTAGGTGTAAAAAATGTTATTGCTCTTCCTCGCGTATCGAAGACGTTTTAATTTTATCGACTAATTCGTTGTATTAATTGCTAGATTTTCCCCTTTGATCTTGGTGTAATAATGGTAATAAACGGAGGTAAGTGCAAAAAGCACGGCTGGATGAGTAAAATTTTGGAAAAAATTTTCATTAAAATCAAATATTAGGAGCGATATTGAAATATTTCAATAATCTTTGTCTCGCATTTTTGGAATCCCTTGCGCTACGATCTCTTTGATCGGTGGATTCTGCGTGCTCTATATACGTATACCGTTAGTTCATTTTTCCCTTAGGGGAGGGAAAAAGTCCTTGGAAAATGGAAAATTTCATCTAAAAAAAAAGTTGAAAAAAAAGAGAAAGAAAGAAGGCAAACGAGGCAGTTAGGGGAAATCACTAAAGCGTCGAGAGTAGAGGAGGAGGGGAAGAGTTCGTATAGCGCATGTGGAAAATTCGTTTCAAAGTAGAGTATAAGAAGGGAAGAGGGGAGTAAGCCAGCGGTATCCAGTAGAGTTGAGAGAGGCGCAATGGCGCGAGCATAGACGTCGACGTATACATGCATACATCTCCTTGGTATGCAAGGGATGGCAGAAGCGCGCGCCGGCACAAGATCTCCGCGGGCATTGTTGGATTGGGTTGCCTGGCTACTACAGCAGCCAGCACTGCCGCCGACGTTGTCGGGGCCGCGCGGAAAAATGCAATAGGTGTACGATGTCGCCGGATTGGATTTCACGGTCCTGACCATGCACAGAGCCTCGATGTGCCGAAGGGGCGCAGAGGAGGGGCTACAGCGGCAGGAGGGGGGGCTGAGTCGCGGTCGCGCGCGGCACGCGACATTCCTCCCTCCCCCGCGAGTGTCGTTCCGGACATTCTCCGCGCTCGGTCCCGTTTCCCTTGTGTACGTCCTCCCTCCTCCCCTCCCCCGGTCCACTTGTTTTTTTTTCTGCGCTGGTTGTTTTCCTCACACAGACCGCCGGCTGACGGACCACTCGTTGTTTTGCTCTTCGGATTTATGAGATTTTTGCCCGCGGAACGTCAGATTTTCTACCTACCCCCTTCCCCACTCTCCACGCCCATTCGGCGAGGTTAAGCTTTAGTTTACGGGCGCCGCTGACGTTTGACGCTGAGCGCTCCGAATCCCACTCTCCAATTGGATTGCCTGCGGAATTTCACATGAAATGCTCTTTAGACACAATTTTTCCGGACCTCTCTCTCTCTCTTTTTTTCTTATTTGTTCTATACCTCGCCCGCGTGTAACGTTCGCGTGGGACACGTTGATGCGGGCATAGAGTATCCGTTTAATGCTCATAATGGACTCTTCCGTTACACTAGTTTCTGCCAATCTGTTTCACGCTTATTTGGCGCATATATAATACACATACTTTCGCAAATTTTGAATGACGCTCACCGGGAAATCGTATATAATGCTCCTCTCCTTGAACTTTCGCGTTTCGATGTATCTATGTGTGACGTGTGCGTTACGCGCATCGATATTGTTTTATTCGGAATAATGCATCCGCTTTCTCGAGGATATTTATGCTTGTCTTTATGTTTATACACGTACATATATCGCTCTCGTGGGAGCAAATGTGAACTGCTTTACGCCTCTCGAGAGTGTGTCGGCTTTTACAATGGACTTGCGGCCGGAGTTTCAAAATTGTACGCTCGAGTTCTTTTTTTTTCTCAAGAAATCGGAGCACAAAGATCCGTACGCGATTATTACGAGTCTTACGTAAGACTGTTTGCGGTAGGTTGTGTATCGAAACGCCCCACTTCGTTTCTTCCCGCCGATAGTCACGCACGCGCGAGTGCGTCAGCAGTTATAAACATCTGCGTATTGAAAAGAAAAAAAATCGTTTATGCATATTCATCAGTCGAATCAGCTGTATGTATTTATAACGCGGGCTTTATTAGCTCGAAAACGGAAATACTACTATTCCACGAAATAGTGCAGTGTAAAAGCGCCGTTCTTTACTCTTCGCTGTGAAAATAAGCATATAATAAAAGCTACAGGTATCCCTCTCGGTGCACTTTCAATTACAGACGATCGAGGAAAGGAAAGAAGTAGGGCGAGTTGTGTATAAAAGGCATCCAGAGCAGAGCGGGCAACAGTCTTTTTCTCCTTCTTTTTTTTCCCTTATACTCGCGGTAATACGCTTACGGGGCATTAGCTTCGGTTGCTGCAAATTCCTTAAGAATTAGTATCATCAGGCACGGCCTCGGAAACAACGAGATGCGATAATCGAGATATGCAATAACATTAATAAAAAAAAATAAAAAATGAGAATAAAATTTGCCATGACGCCCGAGAAGTGAACCATTTACCTTTATTTACCAAATTGAAAACCGAAAGAAGGGCGTGCGCATTCGTTATCAGTCAAGTGTTTAAGCACGCGCGAGTTAATTCGAGAATCGGTAGTTCAGTTGACGTGTAGCGGTGTGCATAAAGCCAGGCGAGAGAGCGTTGCCCGAAAGAGAGAGAGAGAGAGAGAGAGAGAGAGAGAGAGAGCTTGAAATGGAAGAGACGGAAGTGGAACGCATGCGGCGGAAGGGACACGGCGCGGATGTGTGCGTCTAGAGCTTTTATTTTGCGCGTGCATATTTTATAAGATCCGCTCCAAGAGAGGGGGGGAAGTGAGAGAGACAGGAGAAGGGGTATTTCACCGCGGGGAAATGTTGTTTGAAAAGCAGCTTCCTCTCGTATGCTCCGGTCGTCGTCGTCGTCGAGCTTCTTTCCTGAGCTCAGCTTGTTTATTTGTTCCATGTCCGCGCTGGCTCCTTCTCTTCTATACCTTCCTTGCACACTCCTCACGTCTTCGCGCCCGCGACTTGTTGATCCTTTTTTTTTTCTTTTTTGACGGTCCCTCTGATGAGATTTAAACTTTGATTCGATTCCGAGAGACCCTCATCCTTCTTCTCCTCCCTCCTATCCTCTTCTTCGTCCGATGGTTTTACTGCAAGACAGTTGGATTTTTTGAAAATTTATTTGATTTTTTCTTCTGCTTTCGCTGACGCGAGTTGGCAGACGGGCTCTTTGTTGAGAGAGTTTTTACCGCTCTAAATGCAAACGGTACCTTTATTACTTTTTCACCAGTAGGGGGTCTTCTGAGTCCAAAATAAGAGTAATATTTTTTTATTGCTGCCTCGAATATCCGACTAAGATTCAAGTGATAGAATGGTTTTGTTTTTGTTCTTTAATTTTATTTAAAATGTTGCATCCGATGATACACGGCGTTTCATTAATATTCTATTACGTATAATAAAAATTCTTTCTTCATTAAATAAACGTTCTTAATTTTATTCAGCTTGATAATTCAATTTTGATTCAACTAAAAAATCTGCTTCGTGACAGGATTAATAATAATTTCGTTATTTATAATTTATAATAACCGATGAAAATTTAAATGAAACCCGAAATGGCGTTAGTTACTTGACCGCATAATATCGGCAATTGTTTAATTTCCAAACTCGGGTGCGTTTGGAAATTCGTAATCACTGGTAAACCATCGTCGCGACTAGGATATTCCGTTTGGACTTGAGCCAGCAATGTAAATCGGGCCAACGATCCTGTGCTCTTCCTTGTAGGAAGCTCCATCCTCGTTAGGCTAATTTCAGCAATTAACATGTGCCATCATCGATTAACCATGAACTCGACGAATTATCCCTGATTTCTTTCCTTTTAACTTTCGATTACACAATCCGTCGATTTGCATTCGAACACAATGGACTATTCAGAATCGTCGATAAAATAAAGTTTATCCACAATAATTAACGAAGGTTTTCTTTATATATCACAATATATCGCTAACGTTGGGTTAGTAAAATGATTGTTTTATTGAAACCTATGCTTCGTACAATCTACATGTTATAATTTAATAACGAAAAGTTGGTGTACTCATTCAACCGTGTGCACGCATTATAGAACGCAATTAATTATTTGCTGCCGCGAAAATTTAATACTAATGCTATCGATAATTTTATCGGATCCTAGCCAAACCGTCATTAAAGTTACACGAAGCTCGCATCAATTTGAAATTAAAATGTTCAGCCCTCGTTTATAAAAATTCAGGTTAATTAACAGCTTTAAAACACTCCTGATATTTTCCCTTTTCTCTGAGTTATAAACACCGACGCTTTTCCCCGAATTTTCCAAATTTATAACGGCGCGAGTTTTGCGCGGCGTTAAAGCTCCAGCGAAACATTTATGATTTCTATCGGGGATACTCAATTTACGATATTCATTTGTATTTTATAGATACATCCCCGGGCTCTGAAATGCAATAAAATATAATTTTATGAAAATCTCGCGCTTGCTCACCAGTGCGCTACGCGTTTTAATGCAAGCTCTCGATCCTACAAATCCGTAAAACGAAGGGAATAATAATAAACAAAATTAAATCCGATAGACAGAGATACAAAAATAGCTACATAACAAAAAAAAATACAGAAAAAAGTGGATAGCAAAGCGAGAGGGAGGGGAAACTAGTTTATTCAGCGAAAAAAAACACAACGCGCTGGGCTCTGAAATATTTAGCAGGGATGAGGTATGGGGGTTACAATGACGTGCATGTTTTCGCGTCGACATTGTCAGCGTCACGCGTCGTCCTTGGGAAAAGCCAAGAGAGTATGTAGCCTAGTCTGAAAGAGTAGTTGCGAAGAGAGAGGGGTCGAATGCTCTTTACCCCGAACTCCTCGAGCTTGCATAGAAGAAAAGGGGTGCTCGAGGGAGCGGGGCGTTGCTCGAGAGAGCAAGCTATGCTTTTTTCAAGCTCGTGTAAGCCCAGCGCCCTGTCTGATTTGCATTGAAATCAGCAGAGCTTGGGGAAGCATGGCCGGACTGGGCTTATAGAGTGAGAAGCTTTTTTTCAGCTTTTTAGCTTATATGCGCCGATGCATAAATCGCGAAAGTGGCGCCCAGAGGACCGATGCCCGAGATTTTTCACCAGCAGCTCCTTTTTCGCCTGCTCTCTTCTTCTTTTCGCTCGTACTCGTCAAGCGCGAGAAGGAGAGATGCTAGAAGGTATAGCATGGCATCGTCGCCAAGGAGGATGACAATAGAGCCGTCATGCGCCAATTTCCCAGGGCTGCGTTCTCTTGCTGTTGCGTAAGCATAGAGAGAAAGAGAGATCTCGCACTTATAACGGTGCCGATGATCGCGCGAGAACTTTCCCAGCCCCGCCGACTCTCATTCTCGTGTACGCGTCGATTGCTTGCCCGCCGCCGCTTCTTTTTTTTCTTCTTTCTCTTTATTCCATATAAGCGTAGAGTTAGTCCTCCTTCTCTTCCTTCTTACCTCGAGTTATAGTTGGAAGCTCAGGACGTTGCACTTGCGCGCGCTAAGGCAAAAACGTGGGGCTGCCCAGTCGTGTGTGCGCTCAGACGCGCATATTGCGACGTCGCGGAATACATTATGCGCGCGCATACACGTCGATGTGCGTGACCTGCGACCGTATGCACACGACTACGTCGGGCATTTTTCTTCGCTCGGTTTTATAATTCACTTTAATTTCTGCCCCTCCTGTCTCTGTATCTTATTAGTTTTTCAATAAACGTCGGCGCTGAAGTTTGTTTTGCCAGCTCTCGCGTTGCAATTGTTCGTTACGAACACGAAGGGAAGCAAATGCGTTGTACACATACCTGCTTTGAGCGCCGAGGAGGGAAGGGAAGGGAAATCGTATAATGATGAAGTTTAATTTACGGGTATGCAGTCGCGTATCGGTTACACTATTTTCAACCGACGTTATTTGTCTTACGGCAAACAAGCGTTATTGTTTTTGCTGTTGATATCGGGTAACTGTATATAAGATATCACGATTTCTTAATTAGCCAACTATTTCGTTTTGTTTTGGTTTTTTTTTCGTTCGTGAATTTAATGAAGTAGCGAAGCTCTTGCATTCTTACCCTACAGCCGTTTGTTACGGAAGTACTTACTCAAAGTTGGAGGTAAACAATCGAAGCAGCTGCGCGCGATACTTAATGAATAATAATTTTAGCCCGGTTCTCGAAGAGCAGAGCCTAAGAAATCCCCGAGGAGCTCGATAGAGGCAGTCCCAGCAGCAGCAATAGCGTAATAATAAGAAGAACGACAGGATGAGAAAGAGCTAGGGTCTGGGCGGTGGGAGGCGATGGTAGAAATTAAATGGTCTTAAGTGAGCATTCGTTTCTTCATCGAAGAGGGGTAGTAGTAGCAGCAGCGTCAAGATAAGAGTGAGGGGGAGGGTGGTAGGGAGATCAGTGGCAGAGGCAGAGTAAGGCGGCGGCTCTCTGACTAGCAATGCACATTATAACAATCACTTCCTCGAAGAGAACCGCCAACGGCAGCGGATTTTCCGTCCCTCTCCCGCTGCACTTGGCGGCTGCATAATTTGTATTAATTAACTTCTCACCCTTGTCTCTTTCTCTGCCGGCGGCGGCGGCACGACCTGGGCCGAGCGTTCTTCTTCTTGGTTGTACTCTTCGACTGAAGAGAGCAAGAGAGGCCAAGAGAAAAAAGACGTCGCTTAGCATCTGCAGCTCGAGGGCCGCGCCGGTGGTGCTCTGCGCGCTGATGAAACGCGAGAGAGCCAAGCGGTATCTATATAGCTCTTAGGTACGCATCGTCTGACGACCGGGAGCCAAACCAGAGCCTGTGTATAACGCTGGAGATGCTAAATTAATTGGGTTAACGAGTTATCTTGGTATACGCGCGGAGAAGGAGAGGCCGCTTCTGCTGGATGATGCTTGAAAAAAAAAATGGGAAGTTGAAGATTGTTTATGCAGGAGTGAGAGAGATAATCTACCCTGTGATTTACTGGGTTGAGTAGATTACGCGTGCGCGATTAAAGGTTTTCGGAATTAGAGGTAGTTATTTGTGTATTTATTTTTTTTCCGTGGAGAATTCATGTTTTCATAGAGTGACTGAAGGTAATTAGTACCTAAAAAAAAGGGGGGTCGGAAAAGGAGTGCATTGAGTTGTGAGCTGTTTCAAGCGTACGCATCATATAAAGCTGAGCCAGCATGACTAGACGGAAAAAAAAAGTTTGGTGAAATCCGGAAGACTACTATAGCAATGCTACGTAAAAGTACCTACATAACAGCCGTGAGAGGAAGAGTGAGGGAGAGCAGAGGCAACTGACGTCACGGGTGCGACCGGGAGAGAGATCGATCCGGTGTGCTTCACGCCCGGTGCTGCTGCTGCTGTGCCTTGTTGCGTACGCCGTCCACCCATCCTGGTGGATAGAGCGGGGAGAGAGGAGTCGCGCGCTCTTTGCGCAGACTCCACGACTCTCCCAGGCATTCATCTCGCTCTTTTATTTTAATATCCCTCACTTCCAGTATTAAGCTACTAATGGTCCATATTGGTATTTCTTTTAAATGTACATAGGTATACGTTTACCTGGACTTTACGACTCTTAGTTATATACGGCCGGCCTAGGCTCGCACACCGAAACCCCAGTGCGCGAGAAGACGAAAATTGAATGGCATCCGCATAAGCCAACACGCCGAGAGGGATGCGTATGCATAAAGGGGGAGGGAGGCCGAAGCATCGACAGCCGCTTGGATGCGCTTTCCCTTCTCTCTATAGATGCGCCGCGCAAATTTATGCAAGCTGACATGCTAACGAGAGCGCCCCCACCGTATAGACGCGTAGACGGTGAAAGGGATAGAAAGAGAGAGAGAGAGGGGGGGAGGAAGAGGGTTGGGTCGGGCTAGCGGAAAAACGCGAAGGGGGTAGCAAGAAAGTCAAGAGGAGCTTAACAGGGGGGGGGGAAGGGGGAGAGAGACGCGCAAAAGGGCTGCGCGCCGGCAAGGTTCTCGACCTTGCATTCTCCCTTCGCCCCCGTCCGCCAGCGGGCGGCTCTACGGCCCTGACACTGAAGAGCAACGGCCTGTGTGTATATGCAGCGGCTCACCCCGTGTCGGCTCTAACGCTCAGCCGCGTGTTTCTTAAGTGGAAAATGGCCTGAAGAGGGTCGTCTATTAATTAAGCCGACCTTTCTCCTCTTCCCTCTATGTCGCCAAGCCCCTCTCGTTGCTACCGCTGCCGCTGCTGCTGACGACGACGAATCGGTGGATTTTCAGGTGCTCCCGCGTTTTTCTGCTCGGCGCCCTCTTGGCTTTTCTCTTTCTCTCTCTTTTTCTCTCTTGCGCGAGAAAGACCTCTAGATCCCCCTCGTCGCTCGCGCGACTTTTTCTTCCGCCCCAGCATCTCTCTCTCTCTCTCTCTCTCTCTCTCTCTCTCTCTCTCTCTCTCTTTCTCTCTCTTATGTTTACCTCCTTTTATTTACGCGCCTTTTTTTCTGAATTTTAATGAGGAAACGCGAGCAAAAAAAAGGGCTACGCGAAAACTCGTTCGTCTTGTTAACCCTGTTGCCAGGATTTTCGTTGAATTTTTAATTTGTTTCTGTGCGCAAGCCTTTTTTCTTCCATTCTTTATTTTCTTTCTTTCTTTGTTTTTTTTTTTTTGCTTTTTGCTTCACTAAAAAAACCCTAGTCTACGTTTCACATTCCACATTCGGCTTTTAATGAGTTTACCTTATGCTTTTGTGTTACAGGTAAGCCACCCCACTCGTCTTTTGTTCATTAAGACAACTGTCTCCGAGAATTATCCAGCAATAGGTATTTTATCACGCCAAAATTGTAACCAATAACTCCCGTTTTAACGTGTCGCCACGTGTTGTTCAGGTAAGTCTATAATTCCCTCTAATAATTTATGCGTCACGTCTCGTTTTTTATTTTAAAGCTTTTTATTGGCTTCACATTATGTGTACTTTACATAAGTTTATTGAGTATAATTTACTTAAATTAGAGAAAGTTTTGTTAATGTTGAATGACAGTGCAACTTCTTGTAATAACGACATTAACAATTTTAGAATGATTTAGCAAATGCTAATGCGAAACGATTGCTTAAAAATTGGTATTGAGTGCTTGAGTAACTCCTAAGATAGGCTGTTTGTTACGTTAATGTACCGTGTCACGGGCGTGGCCTAGGCCCCGACCCGAGGGCATACCCCTCTCCCCGGGAAAGCGGGGGAGGAAAGGCCCAAAGCCCAGGCCTGAGGGTCGAGGGCTCTGCGGAGAGTCGCTCTCTCAGTCCGCGACCGTCAAACCGAACGGGTCTCTCCCTCGGTGTTTCTATCAATAAACGACGCATCAATCCAACATCTCGTCTCGTTATTCCCTCACACCCCCCTTCCGCCTAACCTACGTAACAACCGTTTAGTTTGATTCGGCATTACAGCTTCATATTACTTAAAGTTGCAGCAAATTTGACCAGTACAGAACTTAAAATATGAGATCCTACAAATATATAACTCGATTTTTCTGTATGAAAATGAGTATACCACAAATTTTTTGTGTCTCAGCTGAGTCAGTTTTCTCGCACATGTGCTTCGTAAGATAATAGTCTAGATATATTACAATCAACAGGTATTTTTAGTAATAGATATATTGCAATCAACAGATATTTTTCCATGCGAATGTTATCAGTCAATAACAAAAACAGTTGGAAAGGTGTTTTAAATGCGTAGTATATTAATATTTATAATTTGATCAATAAGTAATATTTAAAAACAGTTAAAGAGTGAAACGTGACCAAAAACGATATTTTTGATTCGTAACTCTGGAGTGTTTTAGTACGTAATATTCGTAGATAAAAACTAAACCATTTTGGATTCACTTTTCAGCACAGAAAAAGCATTAGCTTTCAAAAGAGAAACAGACGTAGGTATAAAAAGCAAAAATTTACCAATTCTTGAATAATGTCTAATAATCAGTATCAATTGTACAATTTGATAAGTTTCTTGAGTTAACTTCAAGTTTAGAAAAATAAAACCAACAAGGCCGATTAATACAAAAAGTATTTAACTAACAGGTTCTCTTACAATGCTGTAATTATTTGAAACAAAAAATTGCTTATATTTCAAGATACTTGCTATATTTTGTTGCGAATAATGCCTTTTAATATCCGTGCAGTAACATCTTGGAATAAAAAATCTATAATTCTTGCTAGACTACGTATTAAGACATTTACATTAAAGCCTGGATCGATTCGTTTGATGTGTACACAAGTGCAACAAACACCATCTGGCTATCTCAAATTTAAAATTAATGAATTTCGAATGACGTCTTGGGTGCCAATGAGAAACGAAATTAATAATGTACAACTAATCTTAAAATTCACAAGCTTATAAGTT
Organism: Anagyrus pseudococci; assembly: GCA_030522585.1. NCBI lineage: Eukaryota > Metazoa > Arthropoda > Insecta > Hymenoptera > Encyrtidae > Anagyrus > Anagyrus pseudococci. The sequence goes on from JAPYYQ010001711.1 coordinate 27,530, forward strand.
GCTATTGAGTATTCGTGCGAGCACTAATTTTTCAAAGATTCTTCAGTCTTTGATGTATTCGCGTGCCGTTCGGTACAATTCGAAATAGCTACAAATAAAGTATAGATTTGTAACATAGCGGTACATTAGTATACAGCAAAATGAATTATTTTGTTGTTGTTACTTTGGTGATGTGCCTTAAAGCTACATTGACTTCGGCAGAAGTGAAACCACCAAAACTTATCACTGAAGAATTAAAGTTTTGGGATGCCGTAAGAATGTGTGAAGTTTTGGGAGGTATAATTATTATTATTATTATTATTATTATTATTATTATTATTATTATTATTATTATTTGCGGAACATTAAAATCACCACAGTGCGATATTCTTTTAAATTTTCTTATTCAATATTTATTACAGGAAACATGGTCACATTTCGCAATGAATATCACTATGAACTTTATTGGCGATTAGGCGGTTTTTATAATCTATTAGAAAGAGGTATATGGGCGGGCTTGCACGATAAGAAAGAAAGCGCACCAGATAGGAAATGGTATTCTGCTGTTGGCGATCAGGAGGTTACATACCTGAAGTGGATAGCTGATAATCCCGACAATTATAAAGAAAATAATAAGGAAGGACAACATTGCGCCGTTTTGAAGGAAAATGGCGTGGATGATATAGAGTGCGATACTCCACGACCTTATGTATGTGAATTTAACTCCGTCGATGAGGTTGAAGATGAACTCTAGTCAATAAATTTTTATAAATTTAATTTAACGTAAAAACAATTTGTTGTAACCTTTATTTTTAAAACCTTCAAAAAGTCCGCCTTTAATTGCGGTTGAATTTTTTTAATATAATATAAGCATTCCATCAATGTTTAGCATTTAATTATTGGCTTTAATCTGTAATTCACTATTTTAAAATACTAAAGTCGATAACTAAAATTTTTAAAAAACTACACCGAAGATTAATCTTCGCTGTAGGTAAAATTCGAAGTCTCATTAAGGTGGTTCTTCACCAATATATATATATATATATATATATATATATATATATATATGGGTATATGTCAGAAATCACTGTTACAAAATAACTATCACGTTGTTTATTATTTCCTTTAATAGCACTTAATTTAAGAAGTACATTGGGACCAAAAAATAAATTTTTAATTGTTAACAATTCGAGAAATTGATACTTTTCAAACATTTTGACAAATCGAGGGAATCTCCGTCAATTTTTA
>JAPYYQ010001712.1:0-28752 GCA_030522585.1 Anagyrus pseudococci
TTAGCTTATTGAATAATGATGTATATAGTGTCGCGGTGCGCCACGGGCCGTTTGCTTCTCAAACTTGCCTTCGTGGCGCTACCGCGCCACTTGATATCAAACAATATCCCATAAAATTCAAGCTATCTAAAAATTAACGATCTAATAAAAAAAAATAAATAAAAAAATCTGTCAAATTTTTATTTAAAGTTTACTAATTTATCTAAATGAACAAGCAGTATATTACTTAACTTAAACTATAATCTTTTTACATTTAAATTAAAATCTTGAGAAAACACTCGTTAGCACATTTTAAGTATTAATTGTAAATATAATTTTGATGTGTCACATTCCTAACATTTATCATGAACTAATAATGTATAATAATTGTAAAATAAGAAAAAAAATGTCATTATCATTGCACGTGTCAAATGAAATATGGTAAGATCATATTTAAAATTTGACGTTCGATTTTTAATGGAAAAACCTGTTTTTAATATAGGTAATAAAATTCTTTAAACTATAATAACGTACGCGTGAAAATATAGTCGATTCTAAAGTAAGACGCAATAATCGATACGTAAAGAGTATGCGTACGCACAAGTTTATCGAACTAGCCATCGTACACCGTACATAAACCGAACTTTCGCGGCGTTCTATTTCGGTCGGCTGGTTCTTCCTCCTCGAAACGATCGGAGAGTGTTCGGGCCATGATGTGCATGCAAATCCAACCAAATTTCCTCGCACCCGACGACCCGCATGCAAAGCACGCCCGCCGAGCTCCAAGATCCTGGGTCGGCAAGAAGGATAGGGGGAAGGAGGAGGCTCGGCCGTTTTGAGCGATGCATAAGCTTATGTGTATGTGTATGCTGATTGATGAAGCGAGCTCCGATCGATCATCGTGCCTGCACGCGCAAACACCTCACCGATTTGTATATACCTACACCCGTAGCTGTTGTCGATACGACGCTATTCAAGCCTTGGCACATGCTTTGACAAATTCATTGAAAGCGGCCAAATAATGTTTTATTGTTCAAATGGATGAGCTTGCTTAAGGAAATGTGAATCTCGTAAAAAAATACTCGAAAAACGTAGCAAAATTTGGTTGTTTTCTTTAAAAGTTTTCACACCAGCAATTGACGGAAAACCTTTTTTCATCGGTTTGCTTTACCTGTTATTTCATATGACACTGACGTCACAAAGTAATGCTGCTTTCTAAATAATCAAACTGTTAGGTAAAACAAAAGGGTATACGAAATCGCAGTGTAGGAATACAAACGATCACCAAACGCACATTTCCCCGTTTTCCCACAGTAAAGCCTGTGCATGTGTAATCGATGAAAAGCCAAGGCGTCGCTCGTCACGTAAAAAAGAAAAGAGAAAAAAAGGCTCAAAAACAAAAACAACGTCCCAAGCACATCACTGTTGTCTCCCCAAACGCATATAGATCCAAATATACATCCCAGGAATTTGGGCTCGCGGGCGAGAAACGTCCCCTGACGGTTTAATGTCTCGATTGAGCCAGTTGCATGCTTATGAAATCGAACGGCCGAGGCTCTCGTAGGCAGTGCCGGGAGCGTAATCCATCGAGAGAGCCTCCATGCAAATGTCCGTGGAAAGCCTGCGCCTAATGCCGGCGCGTGAGCGGCATATGCGACTGCAGGCCGGACGCGAGCGGACTACCGCGCTCACGAGTATATTCGTGGCTTGGATGACGAAACGGGCGCTCGTCATAGCAGCTATACGCACAACCGACGACGGCGAATCGCGTTCCAAATAGCCGGCGTTGGAATCACGCCACGCTGCCGGGTCTAGCCTACTTTTCAATCTCCGGCGATGGTGTGGGTGTACGGGAGAGAAAAGCGTAATCTCGGCTATACTAAAGCCGCGGCTAGGTCTCTCGCTCGGCAGCCAATGAATATTAATGTCAGTCCGAGCTGCAGGTGTAATAAAAGCCTGCCGGTCTTTATTTACTACCGGCGCGCGGGCGCGAGAAGAAGAGAGAGATGGAGGGATCAATTATTCCGCTCTGCATTTCTTCTCGCGCTTTTGTTCCGGGCCGCGGGCGTGCGTATAACTCGGACGGCGCCGCTGGCGGCCGACAAAGGAGGCCTCCTCCGGACACGATCGAAATGGCGAAGAAGCGCGTGCGATTAATCGGCTTATACGCAGCGATTATGATCCCCACCCATTACCCATCGCGAAGCGCACGATGAATAATGCACCGACCGAGAGAATCTCTTATCATTGCCGCGGTGAATCGGCACAGGCGTAAAAGTGTAAAAACGATGATGATGATGATAATGATGATGATGCGGGCCCAGGAGAGCGGGGGATCGACACACGCACCTGATATTTCTCGCGAGTAATGCCAGCACGAGATTTTAGAATCGCACATATACATGTGCTGTGGATCGTTAGCGCAACAAGCAGATCTCGGCGCACGTACTGGCATGTGCAGTTACACTCTCGGTTTTACACGAGCTTTCTCTTGATCTTCTGAAACCTCCAGAATCGCTTTTGTCTCGATTTCTTTGGGATATTAAAATTTCCGTTTTTCATATCGAGACAGAATAGCTCAGAGACTATACAACAGCCAAGAGAGTCACCGAAGCAATGCGTTCTCGTTACACACGTTAAAGCCCGCGTATAAGCGCAATCCCGGCTATTTCTCTGACGTGCGAAATTACACAGAGAGAGGCGCGCGGCGGCAGGCATTGCCGGGGCGACAAAGTTTAACGACACCAGAGGCCAGCTGAGTGCGTCTCCCTCGCGACTCCTCGGAAGCGTGTCCCTATCTCCGGAATCGCTCTCGTAAGAGAGAAGAGGAGGCCTCTCGCGATGCTAATGGGGGAAACCGGGCCGAGGGGGGAGCCCCTCTCGCGTGCCGCATCTCGCTCATTTGCCTGAGTAACGAACGTCGCGCGCGCCGTCACGGCCGCACGTACATTTATTTAAATAATTAAACACAAATTGCAGCGCTCGCGCGCCTGCTTACTCCTGCGGACGTTTGCATGCTAGCGCTGCTTGCCTTCCCGGAACGCCCGAGTCTCTCTCTCTCTCGCTCCGCAAGTTTCCGGGGGAGTGGACGCTCGTTGCAAAAAGGGGGGTCGATGCTCGGTCGGACTGCTCGCGCGCTCCGTATGGTTTTCGTTTTTCCCGCTTCCTCCTCTTTCAGCCGCTGCTCGATCGCACGCGCGCGAGCTTGATTATGATGGATGACGGCTCCTCTGTATGTTTCTCTCTCTTTCTCCGTTGTCTGTGTTTGTGTTTTCAGGCCGATTACCTTATGTAAGGAGGTGAGCGGAGACGCACACCGCGATGGTAAATCATTTGTTAATGACTCGAAAGCGTTTGCGAAGTTTCTTTTTTTCGTCGCCACAGCCGCGAATAAAACTCGTTAAATAAATTCGTTACATTCGTCCCGCGCGGTCTCTCTATTCCAAAAGGTGCTTCTCGATTAAAGTCAAATCAAACAAAAGCGACGTCTTGCGCCTGCAATTTGAGCCGGCAATTTCGCGTCTTTTGTTTAGTGCAGCGACGACGACGTCTTTTGCGACAAACGCAACGGTCTACGCGGCCTACGCGACGGGCCCCAATTTTATTATCACAATATCTCGTAAAACGTTGCAGGTAAATCATCGATCGCGGGTGGAGCTGCTCCGCTAAAGTGAAACACACAATGAGCATCGGGCAATTTTGTCGCGAGGCTGGGCTTTAACGGTTTGTCATCAAGCATCGCGAATTAATCGCACGAAGATCAATGCGGCCCACGCGGATGGGGCCCGCTCTCTGTGTGGATGAGCTTATACCGCTTAAGTGGAATTTTATTGCCGGAAAAGGAGACGTCGTGCATGAGCGATTAGGACGCCACTATACTGACCTCGGACACCCGCTGACTTTAATGCCACCCGGCGAATCAGCGTCCGCTTAATGCCTATGACAAAGGACTTTTTGTGCGTCAAAGGGTTACAGCGTTGGCTATATGTTTTTTGTAGAGTTTTATTAACAAACTGTTAATAATGAATATTAATTTTGAATTTAATAAAAATAAGGGCAACCTATGCTGGCGCAACTGATTGTAAGTAGAAAATAATTCGTGGACTCGTTAAAATAACATTCGTATAATAAGAGAAATCATACCATCGCAGCGCGCAGTAGTGTATATAGATTACCAGGATTAAGGCTGTAATTTAGAACAATTTATCTTGGAGAAACAATAGACCTGCCACTAAACAGATTTTCCAACTAAAAATCAGTTACGATTCAAATTAAAGAAAAAAAGTGAAGTACATCAGCATATGCCCCAAGGAGCTCGTAATCAGAAACCGAGAGAAACACATACTGTTGCTGGTGTGTGCGCGTCAAAACAAAAGCGAGCCACTCGAGCGATCCTTTCTGTCACATCTCATTACCATAATGCGACTGGTAATTACAGCAATTAGCATGGTGATTAAGAAAATTGTTATCCGTCTCGGCGAGCAGGCCGACACTGCCTCCTATTATACTCCTCGGCTTTTATTTCCCCTCCTCCTTCTATTTTTCTCTTTTATTTTGAGAAACGCGAGCCGCGCACACGGAGAAAGGATCCGGCAGAGAGCGGTAGACTTCAGTCGTGTTTGCATTCAATTAGTTTTAATTAGACTCCCGTGGCACTTGTCGCGCGATCCTCATTTCGCGAGAGAGCCTTATGACAAAGTCAAGCACTCGAGAGTGGAGAGAGACGCCCCCGCGTGTAAGCTTGCGCGCAGCGTGTAGCAAAACCGAACTCGCTTTTCGCGTTTTGATTTTGTTTTTTCAGCTGATATCGAATGTTCCTTTGATTAACGTTTGCAAAATGCGTAATTAGGCCTGCACCTGTCTATATAGTTGCACGTTTTTACAATTGTGCAGTGCGTACGTAATTAGCTGGGCGTCTGTTATTGCGGCGAATGTTAATTAACGCGCGTAGAATTAACCTTTTAAGTAGTACTAAGATCATATTAAACGAGTACTTTGAATATTCACAAGCGACGCGTAAGAAAAACGCTGTATAGTGTTATATGTAAAATATTGCGCGCCCGTTCTTTTTTTTTCTTCTTTTTTTTTTATCGCAGAAAGTGAAACGTTACAAGCCTATATCTGGCGTATAATGTTTGAGAAACAGCTGTTTAAGGAATAGAGAAATCCTCATTAAGATGAAATAATATCGAAATTTATGACCCTTAGCCGCTAGCTCTTTAACTCTCCCGCTGCCAAAGGCAACGAGAAAAAAAAAGTGTGCAACAACGGTCTTAAAAGATAATACGGCATTGATTAATATGCCAGTCGAACAAAGTGCTACAGCAGGCAAAAACGGAGCGAGGATTGAAAAGCGAACTTAGCCAGTTCCGCCTAAAAGCAAGCGGAGGATGTAGGAGGAGGGAGGAGGGGGGCAAAGAGAAGAATAGTCGGCCTGGAAATCGAAGCCGGCTTTCACTGGTGGGGTGGGGGGGGGGGAGGAGGAGGAGGAGGGAGACACTCGCGGAATAACGAAGTCTTTCGTTACGCCCACGTAAATTATGCGCTCTTTCACCGTCAGTCTCGCGTGCTGGCTTGGCTGTGTCGCGAGAGAGATAGAGAGAGAGGGAAGCGGCGACGAAGAAAGAAAGGGACACAAGCCTCTCCCGTGAGACTTGAGAAAGAGAGAGAGAGAGAACTAGAGGGAGAGAAGAAAGGCAATGCCGTTTAATTTCCAAGGAGCGAAGATTGACTGACCGCTCTCCCGGACTCTCTCGTCTTGGTCGTCGACGTCGTCGTCGCGCGCGAGTAGCGACGGCGGCGACTTTACGATTCATTAAAATACCACTTCTTATGCAGCGCGGCTAATTACCCCGGGGTTTCTCTCGCTCCCGAGGAGAAAAATATTTCGGCTACCACACACGGATATCTCTCTCTCTCGCTCTCTCTTCTATCTCTCTTTCTCCCTCTCAGGCGCACACTATCCGTCCGTCTCTGTCTGTCCCTCTCGTTTTCGCTCACGGACTTTTTGACATCGTCCCTTTGCGCGGAATCGATATTGGGATTTCATGCTTCCACTCTTGAAATTCCATTTGTCCGGGGGGCTCTCGCGCTCCAACCTGCAGCTATATGTTGAAAGACAGAGAGGAGAGAGAGAGAGAGAGCGAGAGAGGGTTTAATGCCGCGCGGCTTCGTAATGTTGCGTAATTAAAATTTTTCATTGCGCGTAAATTTCGAAATTAGCTACCCCGCCGAGAGGTTTTAATTGCATCAAGCATCATTTATTTGTCTTATTTCTTTTTCGTTTCTTATATACCAAGCTACAATAATCGCTGCGCACCGCGCGCTTCTGGGCGCATCGCGTTTTCAACTAATTCCTTGAATTTTGTATTAAAAAAAAACTCTTGCGATTTGTACAACGAAAAAATGGTGAATTAAACATCTCGAGATTTTTCTTTTTCTTTCAGCGCTAGAAATAAACGAAATCTGGAAAAATTCGCAAGAATGTGTACTACTGACAGGGTATGTTCGGAAGACATAGAGAGTGAGGGTTATTTACAGGCAGGAATACCGGGGGGTGGGGTAAGGGAAGGTGTCGGGAAACGAAATCATCATATTTTTCGCCACGCAATATATAACATCGGGGATTCACACGAAGCCGCGAAACGTAGCCGCGCGCGCGCCTATCCTTTCCTCGACTTTACGCCCCGCAGGAAAAAGAAAGGGGCATAGCGAGAGAAAGAGAAAAAGAGAGTGGGGGAGAGAGAGCGTCGGACAGAGTCAATTTCGACCAATTTTCAATTTGCGTCAGGTCATTCGGTCACGCCACAACTCTCGTACATGTATATAACCAAGAGAGAACTGAAAGAGAGTGGAGGGGGGAGGCGAGGGAGGATAATACCACGGCATAACTTGCAAATTTGCGAAGAACGAGCCGAGTGAGGGGTCCAGAGAAGCAGAGAGAAAGTGAGAGCGCGAGCTTTAAAGGCCGCGTGTGCGCGCGCGGGCTGGGCACAGGCGTATCTCATTTCACAGCCCTCGCGAGTGGCTCTCGCACGCGCGTATACACACGCCCGAGCGTGGCAGATTCGGGCTGGCCCTTTACCGATCGGCTCATCACCTCGGCTTCCCCATACTGCCACTTCTTCCTCCTCTTTTGGAGCGCCCGGATTTTTTCCTCTCTCTCGCGCTCTCTTGCTTCCCTCTTAATTTATCTCTCTTTGTCTTTCTCGCGCTCATTACGCTGCAGATGTATAGCAGAGAGAGAAAGAGAGAGAGAGGGGTCGAGGATGAAAGAGCCGTAAGGCCGTATAAGATCGAAGCGTCCGTGCAAATTTCAATTTTAACTGCTAATCCCTCGGCTAATAGATCCTTCGAGCGCACTCTTGCCCCCTTCACTCTTTTCCTCCCTTTCGCTCCCCACCGGCTCTTGACTTCATTTTCCATTTGGATTAAAATTTCGTCTCGAGGCAGATGTGCATACATGTACGACGGAAGCGTTCCACCTCTATACGCGTATCGCTAGCTCTTAACGGAAAAGGCGCGCTCTGGTAAAAAAAGGGAGCCATTATCTCGATGGCATGCGGAGCGCCGCGGGGATAATTGCCGGTTACGACGATATTCAACACAATCGTCGTTGTCGTGCGCGCTCTCTGTGCCTCCGTATTTCTCGGGATTTTTGTAGCTCCGGATGGATTATTACGCGGCAACGGGCGTCGTCGTAGCCGGCCCTTTTCAAATCCTGCGAAACGCGGAAACGGTTGAGTCTCAAGAATGTCAACGGTCGCTACTCACTCTATAGACATCAAAGTGTGTACACGTCGTTATGGAAGCGAGAGCGATAATCGGGCTATTGGGGAGGCTGTTCATTAAACAGCAATTTTTCAAAGCCGGCTTAAATATATGGGCGAAGAGAGCAAGGGCGTCTATTGAATTTAGCGATCACGCGCCGACGAGATTAATATTCGAGCTTATTAAGCGCGGATGCGACGAGGCGGAGAGCGAGAGAGGGATAGTGTAGCGCTTTCGAGGCCGCGCGCCGCTCTCGAAAAGCAGCCAAGGAGCCGAGGATAATTCGTCTTGCTCCTCTCGTTTCGTCGCCCTGCCAGCGGCCCCCTCCCCCTGGCCCCGGGATGATTTATGGCAATATTTTGACGCGGCACACGTAGAGCGGAAAAGATGAATCGAGTCGCCGCGCTAAAAGTCCAGCGCGCCCGCGCACTCCTCGAGAGACCTCCCTCAAACTTTCCGAGTAAATACGTAATGTTGGCGCGCTGTCGGTGAACTACTTGACACTGTTCTCTTCTTCCTTTTTTTAATTTTTGGATACGATGCTGTTTGGGTGTGTTGCAGAATCCGGTGGAGTGCTGTTTGTTATTAGATGCCGAGAGAGTTTCGCTGCGACACAGTTACAAGCTTGACGTACTGGTGATAAATTTTTGTGTTCGAGCTGTGCGCCGAGCTTTAAGATATTTTTATTCGATATTAATGCTGCCGAGTTTATTATACTTATTCGACCTTCGTCCAAAAGAACGTTCATATCACGGACAACCGAAGAAAAGACCCGCTGTATATCCTATTAACTCTGCTCTCGACTTCCATTCCCCACGACAGAAAAAAAAAAAGAAAAGAAGAAAGGCCGCATAGCGCAAAGTCGAAATATTACAATAAAACAAACGTAGCAGGAGCTCGTCGATTAATTCCAACAATAAGTTTACCGTTGCAGATTCGCCCTACGCATCCGCAGCATGCGCGACTGCAGTCGCCCGTTGAAAAAATAAAACGACGAGCAACCTTTCTGTCTTGGAAGCGACAAAAAAGGTCGCAACAACAGAGAGCCTGAACCATACGCTAGACAATGCGGAAAAAACGGGCGCATCTAATCCGGGGTCCGGCCGGTAGTCGCGCTCCAGCTAAAAAGATACAGACGGAAAATCACGGATGGAGGGCCTAGAGAGAGAGAGAGGCAGAGAGTCGGCAAAGGTAAAAGCTCGAGAGCTGGCTATAAGAGAGAAGAGTCGCATGAGTGCCATTAAGACGCGGGGGCATTATATTCCCGGGCGCTCATTGTATTCAGATACACATCCGTACGGCCCGGGGATATAATACGCGGGCGCAATATGGGCGCCAGCTGCTTACCATGCATAGCTCCCCGTTCGCGCATTACACCCACGATCTACGCGCGCCTTCTCCTAGCCTCCCCCTTCCTTACCTTTCTCTCTTCTACTGATACAAATACGCTATAGACATGTATATGTGTAGCCACTGGGTGGAATCGCTACTTCCGCGATTAGAGTGACGCGCAGCCCAGCGCGCACGTACGCTGCTTGTATCTTCATTTGCAAGCTCATTTACCACTTCATTATTATGACCGTGCTGAGAGCCTCTCTGTTTCGTTGTTGGCTTCTCTCTCTCTCCTTCTAACCCTGCGAATCGCGAAACAGTTAGAGTCGAAGAAGGAGCGCTAATGCAACGAGTCTCGGTAAGCGACGCGGGAAAACCTTGGAGTTTTCTCTCGTAATGGAATTAATGAGATGCGATTTGTTTAGCTTCTTAATGTGTTACTCGGAAAGTTGGTTTATTCGATAAAGACATATATTTCATTGCTTTATATAAATTTGTATCCAAGTATATCAAAATAATACTAATGAAAACAATTATAGAATTTTTTCCCTTTACAAAAACACCAAAAACGTGTTTGCAATAATCAAAATATATGCAAAAACCCGAAGGCTTGTTACAGCGAAAGAGCCCCACAGATCCAATCTCGCCATCGAATTATTCGGCATTTTAGGAAATCACCCGCGTGCGCTCACGTCACTCCGGGCCAACTGTCGATTTGCGCCCCATACGGATAAAAGAAGCGTGAACGCTGAAAAAAACCACGCGAGCGATAAAAAAAGACCTCTCTACGTCGGGTAGGAGAGCACACGCGTGACACTCGACTCGCCATTGTACGGGAGCTCGAGCGTACAGACGCCGCGTGCTTACATAGCCGGTATATGCAGATTGCAGATGCGTCGAATAAAGCCGGCCGTACTTTTTTCCTTCCCCCCTCAAGCCTCTATTCATGATTATCGAGGGGTGCGGATCAATATTTGCATGGGACCAATAGCCGTGACGAAGCGGTGGGAAGATGTTCTCGACGGCTCCTTCTTTATGCGCATAAGGATTATTGGCCTTGATTATATATCGGCGAGGGGCGAGGAAAAAAAAGAGGGATGGACGCCATATAACGCGCCTCTATGCACGATTGGTAGGTACTTTTGCCCGGACCATAGAAGCTGCGCTTCGACGCTATTTTTTTTTTTTTTTTTGCAAACGATTTGCATCGACGAGTGTTCCTTTCAGACGCGCGGGCGCGCAATAATAAGTACTCGTCCTTGGCCAACGACATTTCGATCCCGGTAAAAATGCCCTACGAAGTCCTCGTGCTCGTTAGAGAAAGAGAGAGAGAATTAAACCGAGAGCTCCATTAAAATATGTGGAATAGTCGCGGTAGAGCGCTTTCAGCGCATAGCGTTGACGAAATTTCGCAAGCCCGGGCAAAAAGCGCGCGTCAAGTCCGCCGCGTTCGTGAGAGGAAGAGTGGGCAGGAGAGGGGCGATGAAGCTCCCTGGCTTTGCCTCGCTAATGCGAAAACGCGGAGAGAAGTCGAGAGAGCGGGAGAGCGAGAGTATTAAGTGGCTGAACTAGCTCGGGCGCGCGTTTGATGTGAGCCGCGCGCACTGCTATACTTGCCTAACAGCGCGCGCGCGCGCTTACGCGTACGCGTCGTTATGACGGCTGCCGCGGACACAGCGTACATATGCATGCGCGCGTGCAGTAGCCGCGAGCCAGAGAGAGAGAGGGGCCTTTTTCAACGTGTGTACTCGCATGCCGACGAGTCGAGGGCAGTGTCTGTATATACGCCCCGGAGCCCGGCGGTTTCTTCCACGAACGTCGTTACCATGACGAGCAAGAAACCTTCCGCGCGGCTATCCCGGACGAGCTGTACACCTCCCCTCCGCCGCCTTTTATAATCTCCCCTCTCCCTCTCTCGATTAAGCTCTCTCTCTCTCTCTCTCCCTCTTCGCTTGCCTCTTCTACTCCCGTCTTTCTCCTCGCTTCTGTCGACGCGGCTGACCTGTAAGTATACAGCCGGCCTTTGGCAACGCCCCGCCGTTTAATTACCCAACTACTGATAATGAGCGCCTGCTTTTTTGCTCACCGAGACGACGACGACGACGTTTTCCTCGCGACAAGGAGGAAAGCCCTGGTGTCCGATCGCCGAGGCTCATCGATCGTTCGTTCTATGCAACGCTCGAGCTCGGTTTTTCCTTCTCAGAGGCTCTTGCTGCAGGGTGGAGTTGAAAAATGAGCGATTTGCATTTTTTTGCATCATATCTACACCGAGCGCAAAGAAATATGCATTCTGTCCCGGTGAACGCGATGTATTAATCGTAGTTGACGATTAGCGAGTGTTGTCTTGCTTAATCGTTCAATGTCACTTTATTCATATGCGCAAACAATTAAAATGAAAACGAATGAAATTTTTAATTGAAAATACACTAATGACTGCGCGCTGACAAGAAAACTAACTGCGTACGCTTGATATTACGCGAAAAAGAGATCGAATAGAGACGCGCGGCCTTGCAGGCAATGTCGTGCGCGCGTTTTTCCCCGTTGATATAGTTTCAGAGAGCTGCGTGAGAATCGGACAGACGCTCGCTCGTTTATGTAGGCTCGAGGTGAAAATGTTCGCACGCGCGATCGAGGCGACCTTTTTGTACAGATCGAGAGCGGAGATGTACACTGCGTGGATTCGTGTAGTTTTAAAGAACATCGCTCTGTCATACACAAAATGGAAATTATTTAGTTAGAATTTTTTTTTTATAAAAACAGCTTATATTGATAAACGAAGAGTATTTAGCGATAAAATAATTAAAATCGAGATAAACGGCGATAACTCGCTTGGTTCCGCTCCATCGCGGCGATTCCAAATGCGCGTACACATCGAAACGGACGAAAATAGCCAAAGCCGGCGCGGAATATGTACGCCGAGGACTGTATGCCATATTACGCGAGGTCATCGGCGTGCAAAAAAAAAACACAATTCATCACTCGCGGCCTTTGGGGTCTGCAAGGGAAAAGGAGTGAATAGGGGGGAGGCGAGAAACTATGTACACAGTCGGACACCTACGCCAACAACGCGATACCATTTCCCAGGGCGACCGAGTGCGACGACGACGACGACGACGAAGCGCTGCTGCAGCCGCCTCGTGCGTGACACACGCGGCTCTCTCGTATGCGAGTGCGGCGCAGATAGCCCCTACCATTCCGGCCGGTCGCGCGCGGTAACCGCGCCAATTATCTTAATCCAGCTGAATGCGTATTCCGACCCCGGCAAAGGCATTCCTGCGCTCGTCAAACGCCCGCGCGCTCACGTATGCATGATTCGTCCCTCGATTCTTCAATATCGTCTTTACTGCACTTTTTTCTGCTATATATAGATCAGATTCCTTTTTTTTATAAATGGAGTATATTAAGCTATTGTTTACTCTAGATTTCATCGAAAGACTCATAATACTTTCAATTTTTTTTACCATTTGTTCTAGTATTGTTTTGATTGATTGTATAAGTAAGAAAAAAGGAAAAAGTACGTGTATTTTAGCGAAACATATATTATGTTTTTGTTGTTTTATTCGCCCCATCGCCATTTTATTAATAATATCTATAAATGTTGATAGTAAGGCGTGAAATTTTGAAATCCTAAATTTCGTTGACAATAGATACACAAAAATCGAAAAAAGAAAAAGAAGCACGTGCTCGCCAAACGATCTGGTGCAATCAACGTAAAATACACTGGATGATCATGCGCCTCTCTCGGCGTATATCTTTTAACCTAGCGAGAGTAATAAAAATTAAGCGAAGAGAATGATAAAAAAGGATGAAGAAGAAGAAGAAGACGGAGAAGGAAGGTATTTTCCAAATCAAGACCGTTTGAATTTACGAGGATTTTCTCTTTGAAGTGAACGAGACAAAAAACATTCCGTCCCCGGAATATATGGCACTTCCAAGTATAGCATAATGACAGATTAATTCACGGATCTGCTCTTATGCGCGAGCGCGAGAGCAACTCGACACGCGCTTATGCCGGCTTTCGTATTAAACTTTTCTCGTCGCTTCATACGACGCGATTTTGAATTCGTTGCGCAATTCCCGCTTATTATGCGCGCGACTGAAATAAAGATCGGCCGCCATTGTACCACGATGTTCTTTTTTATCTACAACAATTGCAGCCCTGTATTTTTCAAAATTCATCGCGAAGAATTATTCAACGGACGAGGAAAGAGAAGGAGAAAGGAAGAATGCAAAGGGGAATTAAAATCAATTAAAAACAGAGTGCCGGAGGGGAGGAGGCGCGATGCGAGTCATCTCGCGCTAAAGGGACACATGCAAACGAAGGAAATCCAGCGAAGAGAAAGAGAGAAGCTAACTAAGCGCGCGTTAACGACGCAACAACCCGAATCTGTATATGTATATAAGAGAGCACACGACGCACTTGCCAAGCGCGAGGAAGAGAGAGAGAGGGCATAGAGTCCGTCCTTGATCCGCGGTAATTGGCACAAAAGAAACCGCTGATTTTATAATCGCGCGCGACTCCGAGCTAGAGAGAGAGAGAGGTCGGAGGGGGAAGAGCCTCGGCAGAGTAGTCCCTCATGCGTAATGACGTCGAGAGCGTGTCCGGGAAAATTATACCGAGTCGTCGTCACGCGCAAAGCTCCCTCTCTCTCCCGATGCGAGAGAGCTTCTTCTTCTTACCCGGGAGCGCATGCGAGAACATTCCGACACTGCTCCACTTATGTGCTTTTAGCCGTCAAGGGACGGTAATTAGCTGGCGCACTTTTGCGCCTTTTTCCATTCGCGGCGTGTGTAAGCTCTCTGTGTTTGTAAATGCGCTCTATGGACGGATACGTCGGTAAGTAGCTTGGATTGCCTCGCCGTGTGAAAATTAACATGCACCAGTATACTGCTATGCTCCTACTCTGTTTGGCTTTACGGTTATAATGTGTTGACGTTTCTCGGATCTACCGCTCGGCAGTATACTACGTATGCGTGTGTTCGACTGTGATGATGAGTTGTCTGATGCTAATGGTATTGTGGCAAAGAGTTTGATTATTAATTTTATTTGGTGCATCGTAGCGTGCATATAGGAAATATGGTGATTTGAGAAGAAAAAATAACGTTTTCTTCAATTCGACTGGACCATTCAAAAGTTGAGTGGCAGTAATAATTTTATAGAGGCTTTGACGTACAGAGTCCATTAAACTCTAAAAAGATAATCGTTAAATCATCACCTCTGCCTTTCAAGAAAGAGAGAAAGAGACGAGCTGTCCGAGAGAGCTAAAAAGTTTATTTCTCCGTTATATTTCCCAGAGCATGTACATCCAAGGGTGCCCGGAGTATATGCGCTTATGCGACTAGCAAGCGCCGTAAAAGACTGCCGGCAAAAAGGCAACGAGGCGAATTCACTTTTGCCCGAGAAAATCCGTAAAAAAAGCTAAACTTTACAGCTCTCGGCCTGCAGTATTCAGCTCAATTCGGAGATGTACGGCCCTACACCCACCGAATTCTTCCGAACTTTTTTCGGAGCAGGCGAGGAAAAAAGGCAGACACGGCGGAGGGAATAAAGAGAAAGAGAGACGGGAAAACGCGGCTTCGGCGCGCCGTAAATGACAATAAAACAAAAGCCAACGACGCCCTGTGTGTACCGTAGGCGCGTTCGGTTATTGCCCCCTCCCGGAGCGGCTGCGCGCGCGCGCGTATATAGCGGTACGCGGCCGCGTGACACTGTCACGAGGGCAGTAAAATAATGAGCGAGGGGGTTGCAGGGCCCACTACCTGCTTACCCTCCCCCGAAGACAGAGGGCGAAAAAAAATGTTTTCCGCCCCACTCCCTTCTTGCCTTCTCTCTTTACCCACGCGCTTCGCCGTAAATCTCGCATATAATAACGGCTCGCAGCCGAGAGACAGAGAAGGACTGATTCCTAACGGTCATTAGTTTGTTTGCCTTTAAAATTACGGTACTCTCTCTTTGAGCGTAAAAAAAAACAAGAAGAAGAAGGCGAAGGTCGAATCTGGGACGGAATCGCTAATGCAAAAATTCAACATTGCAGCGGTGCGCCCAATAAATAACGCTCCGCCCGCGGCTGCAAGATTTCGGAGAGCTGTTATATACCTGTCGTGCGCGCGCACTATTTTTTTCTACCCCCCACCCCCCACGACTAAAAATCTTGGAGTGTGCGCGGCTAAGCTGATTTCTTCGCGTATGCCGCTCGTTGCAGAATGTAAGAAGGAAAAAGGAGAACAAGCATCAACAGCTGGGCTTGGGTATAAAAGGGGGGGGGACGCGACTTTTTTTTCTTTCATATACTGTCCTGTAATTTCGCGCGTAACAAGGGGTGCACGCCTTTATTATATATATATTTTTTTGGTGGAAAAGAGGAAAAAAAATCAGGGTCGAATTGCAGCGTTGAATTTGGTGTAACGGCGTCGAGAGGACCAGTCGACGTTTATGCCCGCGCGCCTATTGTTCTGGTCCTTCAGAATCGTAGCGCAGCGTGTGAATATAGAGGCCTTTGAGTACAGCGTTGGAGTGAGTCGGCGAGGTGAGGCGTCTCTTTGGACTTCCGGACTAGGTTGAAAGCCGCACGGCCTAAGCGTTTCTTTTATTAAGCGGCTGGGCCTTAGGTTTGTAAACTAATTAAGTGATTAGTAGCCGAATTTTCGGCCCATTTTTTGTTTTATGGACGAACGAGGGGAGGGGGTAACCCAGGCACCCACGACGACGGGATGGAGCGACAATTTATGACTAGCTGAGTACGCTTTAGTTTCTTTTTTATTGACTTTTTTTTAACTGACCTTTGCCAACGGCAGTTTCTAATAATGTCTCTGCGAAATTTACCTACATTACGATGCTGACGACGAGATTCTGCCGGGCGGGCCAGTACCGAAGGTCGTAAAAGTGACTATAGGTAAACATCTCGTCCGTCTAGACTTCTCTCAAAATCGACGCTCTAACTCGGTCAAAATATTTGTTCGGAAAAAAGGCAGACATCTAAAACAGGACTTATGTCTTATTTTCTCTCACCTGCGAATCCTTCGACTATAATACGTTATTAAGATCAACGATAGAATTCCTTGGCTCACATTATACAAAAGCCACGCGGCGCCGTTAAAGCCGTAAAAATAAAATCGTCATTAGCAGGGGTTGACGCACGAGGTATGCACGAACGAGCAGTCCCATCCGATTATTCAGCGACAAACTCGCGTGCACGTATAGGGGGACCGAGGCAGGCAGGTATACCGCGCGTTTAATATGCCACTATATGGGCGTAACAGGTATAGCGTTACGAGGGAAGGGTCGCCGGGCACCTGCAACTCGCGCGCCCCATGCAAATGCTACGCATATGGAGAGAGAGCGTAAAAAAGCGGAAGGGCTGATTGTCGAGGGGGGGATGGATGGCCGTCCCTCGAGCGATGGGGTTACGCGTTGTGTTGAGAGTGTATATTCAGATTAGGGGCCTAGACCGAGGGAGAACGCCGGCGCGTGCTTGACTCAATGGGACGGGAATTGCTTTGAGAGGAGCCGGCGCCTCGGCCCACTTGATCCCTTTCTGCCTTCCAGCCAGAGAAAGACAAGTGCGCGCGGGCCTGATTTGATTGATCGTTGAATTTTTAAGTGCCGTTGTACTCCGACTTACTGTTGCACCATACACACGAGCTCATTGGCTTGTTAAACGACGTTGTCGAGTTATGTTTACGTGCAGGTGTAGAGGAAATTAGCTGGATTTCCAGTTTGTTTATTTAGATGATTCAGTTAATCTTCCGTCAAAGTTTTCACTGTAATTTTTATCGATTAATCTCGATGCAAAACAGTTTTTTATTTTAAATTAGTCAAGTGATAAAAATAAAGAAAATACGTGTTAAAAAAAAAAAGAAAAAACAAACTTACAATTTAAAGCCGTTGCAGCTGGATCAGAAAAAACCATTGAGCTCAGTGGGCGTTTTATATGCCATCTCCCGGTGCGATTCCGTATTTAGATAGCACAGCATCCAAGGCGCATAGATATTGTTCGCGCCTCTCTCGGCTATTCGCAGGCGCGCTCGTAAAGCACGCGGAGGAGAAGCACACACCGTGAGAGAGAGAAAGAGAGAGAGAGCATAGCACGTTGAGAGGAGAAGAACGCGTGGCGGGGGCGTCATTAAAATCAATACGCGGCAGTTTCCCTCCCTCGTAGCAGCGGCATCGCTCTCTCTCCCTCTTGCGCCGCTCTTGCAAGCAGGAGAGAAGAAGCTTTGAGAGAGAGAGAGCAGGGGGGAGAGCGACGGTATTTCTGCTTACGCGCAAGCGTCCACGGAGGGGAAGTACGAGGGATGAGGGAGAGAACGGGGAGGAGGAGGACGACCCTGCTGGCCGGAGTAGGGCAGCCCGACTAGGAGAGGAAATGATGGAGAAGAGGAGAGGCACAAACATATATATCTCTCTCCCTCTCCTCCCTCTCTCTTGTGTCTCTTATGGCTGCATGAGCAAGAGGAGGTATAGGACTTTGTTGAATCGCAAAAATCATCATCTCCGATTTTATGAATGATGCATTTCCACCCCTCCCTCTCTCCGGCCCTTGGATTTTTCCCATCAAAATGCAAATTTTTCGATTTTATTTTTTTCTCCTTAGCCGATGTTTAATACACAAGTTTACGTTTTCTGTCTTGTTTTTTTTATTCTCTTTTTTAGCCAAGACTAGCTCGGTCGTATATACCGTATACACTTTGGATAATGGCACGTATTTTTATTTATAATTCAGTCTTCTACATTATTCAAGAAATACGCACGAGATAAAACGCAGGCAGCTGCGGTGTAAGATATCAAGGGCATGTATAAAATGTTTAAGAATAAATGTACTGTATAATATACACTTCATTAAGTCATTCCTCTTCTCTTCTCTACACTTCACGTGTATACGTATATACACACGTACTCGAGAATATAGAAAACAATAGCCATTGGAGTACGGCTTTATATTAAACAATTTATGCAAAATAATTATACGCACGCGATGGCGCGCATTTGTATTAACGATTAAAAACATAGAAACATTGATATTCCATTATCGATGGATACATAACGCGGAAACGCCCAAGAGGCAGAGGCAGGAGAGAAAAAGCAGACGTTAAGCGTACACACATGGAAGAGGAGAAAGAGGGAGAGAGGAGCATGGAAACGAGACGTTTGAGCGAGGCGACGGCAAGGTGGGGAAAAAATGGGTGCGCGCGGAAGGTGGAGTAGCGCCGGCGGCAGCTCCCACCGAGAGAGAGAGAGAGAAAGGAGGGAGCGCTAGGGTAAAGAAAGGCGCGAAAGAGGAAAGCTCCGGCGAGAAAGGGGCGGCCTGGGGTGCCCGGCGCGGCTCTCCTCTCGTCCATAGCCAATAAGAGGCACTTTAAAACACCTTTTCTTCCGAGCCGCTGCTACTGCTCTCGGGGGGTAGATCCCCCTCGACAGCCTCGCTCTCTCTCTTTGGCGCGCGCGCATTGCTTTTTCTCCCTTTTCCCACCCTCCGGATTCAAATGCGCGCCGATACGCCCCTCCGTCACTCCTCTCGGCATGCGGAAATATGATAGCGTATAAGCGATAAGGGGCGCCTGCCAGCGCTCTACACTGCTATACCGCCGCCGTTGTAGCTGAAGGTGAGGGCGGTGGTTGTCTCGAGGATCGCCCGAGAGGGGGGGACGCGACCAATAACTCGACTTTACTGGGGAGCTTTAAAACGCAAGCGCGCAACCCCACGCAAGCGCTCGTGGCTTGGCGTATAGGGTAGAGGCGAGGGCGTGTGTTGAGCGCAGCTTAGAATTCAAATGCTGCGCCCCTGGCTGGAAAATCCGAGGGGCGTATGCTAATGACGTGCCAGTGGTGGGAGAACGCGAGGATACCTTGCGCCTGGCGTGGCTTTTGCCTGCTCGCTGAATATGGCGTTGGCTCGTTGTCGCGATCTTAAACGTTTCATAAATATTGAGCATGATATTTGTTGCTTAAAGAATTTCGTTTTTCATCCAATTAGGTATATTTTCATACGAAAACGTGTGTATTTAACAAAATGTTTTTTGAATATTATCAAAATGAGCTAGAAGTTTTTCTAGAAGTGCAAATATTTGGAAAAGTAAAATCTCCGTATAGTTATAGCAGTGTAGTTGGGGAGAAACGATGCCTCGGAAAATAAAATGTTTATACATGCGCACCTGGGGTAACGAGATCATAGAGAGAAAGAAATGAGGAAAGAAAACAGAAGAAAAACAAAAGGTTATTCGGCTGCAGAGTGTTGGCCGGGCCACGAGAGAGAAGACGTCTTGGAGAGAGAGAGAGAGAGAAAGCAGTAGCGGCCAGTCTCAGGAATGGATATTGCATACTCCAAGGGCTATCGAATGACCAATTTCTCCCTTTTCTCTTTCGCTCGCAGACGCCGGCCACACACACACACACACATGCGCGCGCTTACTCTCGCGTGTCTCCCGCCAGAGCGGAAGAAAGACGGAGAAAGAGAAATAAAAGAAAACGTGGGCGTCTTGATAAAAGGGGCGACTTTCCTCCCCTAACTAATTCCACTGTTCTCTCTCTCTCTCTCTCTCTCTTCCATTCTCTTTTCTCCGCCGCATCTCTCGGGCGCTTTTCTTCCATACACGCCTCGTCATATGTATATGTACACAAATGCTGCGGACGGCAGAAAAGTTTACTCATATACATCTCCGAGTAGAGTTCCAGCAGTAGACGTCTACCGCAAGCTTCTCCGTCTATACGCATACGCGCGCGAAAGAGAGATGTGTGCTGTGGTGGAAAAGGGTTGCGTGGGAGAGAGAGCTTGATGGCAGTCGCTCGGTGTTTTTTTTTCTCGGCCGCATTGTCGCTCGGATTTCCCGATCGGTCCAGCTCATTTTTCCACCATCCCTATACACCGACGTGCTTCTTAACCCTTTTTCGCGTGCATATAAGCAAGGCCTACACCCCCTCCGCTCCCCCACCCTCTCACCCCATCAATCATGCGGCGCGAACAAAGGGAAGTCTTTAATCATCTTGGAATATATCCAGCGAAAATATAAGGACAAAGAAAGACAGATTTCCACACTAGACTTGCGTCATCGTGGAAAAAGAGAATTCTTTCGGCAAAACTCTACGCGGTTTTTATTTTATTTTGATGAACCACTGGATGATGGTGATTTCGGTTATTTTTTTTATTGCCGCTAAAGTGTTGACGATTGGAAATTATCACGAGCGATAGTATATATTTCCGACTGTTTATATAGGCGAATGAATCATTGCGAGCGTTGAGGTAAAGTATATTTTCAGTCGATAGAATTGCGGGCGTATCGATAAGAACGACGAAAAAATAAATGATCTTCACGTCGCGATTAAAAACCTCGAGGCGGATAGGAATTTGTCAGTCATTGTTAAACACAAAATTTCGGGCGTTACGTCAGCTATCGTCGAATATGTATATCGATAATGGATATGAACTTGATAATTACATTATTGTTTCGTTGATATATATATTAATAAAGTGCAATCACCTCATTATATCTCGAGAGATAAACAGAAATATACCCCGAGATCTAAGCCCGCTGATCAGCAGCAACATTGGCTTTCACTACTCGACGTCACGGCTGTGTTATCTTAATTTTCCAAAGACGTTTATCGAAAACTAATTAAAATTGCCTGGGCAATTTATCGAGCTTCGATAAATACCCGATCCACTAGCTGGATGCTCCTAGCCCTAAAAATTAATTTTCGCCAAATCCTCGGATGTGCCCCACATCGACACATGCAAATGTGCGACCACACGTGCACGTCTCTCATCCAAAACTTGTAGCCTCTCCTTCTTGCAAATCTTAACGACAACGTGGATGGGAGGAGAGGGGGAGGGTGTCCAAGGCAGGCTAGATCCGCGGGAGCGGGCGCGCAAGGTGCGAGAGAGAGCCGAGGATCAGCAGTAGGAGCAGGAGCAGAAGCGGCGGGATTCGCCTGAGCCGCTTGCGGAGGAGAGCAGCGACGGTGGTGCGTCGCGGGGCCGCCGCTGCTGCTGCCGGCGGTGGGCGTGACTGGCCGGCCGTGGGTTGCCCCGGCCATTGGCCCGCTTTCGATCCCCACCGACTTAGCACGCGCCCGGGCTCCCCTCCTCGGAGCTTTTAGCAAGCGCCGCCGGGGCTCCAGGGCCGTCGTCGGCGTGCGGGTGCCGGGACTCCGCGCCGAGAGAGAAAGAGACTCCGCTCTATACCCACTGCTCGCGCTTTCCGTTCCCTCTCTCTCGCTCTCCGGCTCGCGCTACGGCCGGGGGCCTCTCTATCTCGCTCGCTCCGATACGCGGCTCGCTTGGGCGTCGCGTGCTGCTCTCCGGAGCGCTCTGACGGCTACTCCCCCACCAACGGCTACCACGCTCGCTTGCCCGCTCTGCGGCCGTGCGACGAGGACAGAGCGAGGAGTGTGGCGCGGCAGCAGCAGCAGGCGGCGTCGACCGAGCAGCAGCAGCAGCAGCAGCAGCCGCTCTCTCGCCGGCTTAGAGCCTCTAGTGTAGCTGCACACATGCGCGCGACAGCATCAGCGCGAGCCACCGCTCCGGACACGTCCTCTTCATCGCCCTGCTCGACGTACTCCCTCCGTGCTCTGCCCGCGCTAAGCAGCCAGCGGCGTAGCTACCGTGCTCCTCCGACCACTCGCTCCACCATCTCCTCGGCCCCGTGAACCTGGAGCGTTGAGGAGCTGCTGCCCCCGAAAGCACCCCCGACAGCACTGACAGCTCGCCGAGAGACGCGCGAGATACGCGCTGCAAGTGCAAGCCGCGAGGGCTGTGGAAAAACGGAGCCCCAGACGCTCGAGAGACAGAGAGGGAGTGTGAGCAGACGAAAGGGAGAGTGCATTGTGCGCCCTTCGACAGGCCCCGTAGCCCTGGCGATGGATAACAGGTGCGCGGGACCCCGAGCATCATCCGCAACGTCGTCCGACTGAGGGAGAAACAGTAGCGGAGCACGCACACACAAACCGGAGCATTATCCCCGGTCTGGCCTTCTCTCCCTGCTCCCCCCTTCGCCCCTCGTTGCCTCCCCAGCCCCCCTTCCCTCTTGGATCACGGTGGGTGCGTGCGACGAGGACAACGACGAGGACGACAACAACAACAACACGTGCGCGTGTGTGAGTAGCCGCAGTAGTAATGCCGGCATTGGGCCCGGCGGCGGCAGCGGCGTACAGCGGATTCAACGGAGCGCTACTAACGATCGCGAGGTGACACTCTTTCATGCGACCGGCAGCCAGTGCGTTTTTTATACATGTGTGGTGTGCGCGGAACTGAGCTGCGCTCGACCGACGACACCTGCGACACTCCCGCCTCAGCCTCGGCGAATGACTTGAACGCCCCTGGGACGCGAGTTGAAGGACCGAGTTCTGTGATACCGAGGACCAATCGTGTGTTGTCACTGTGTCGATTATTGTCGTTTGTGCGATAGCGAGATCATTGTTGTTCCGAGGAGGATTATTGGCGAAGGAAAAGGGAGGATAACCGGCTGCTGCCCGAAGGAGGCTCGCGGGAGCAGAAGAGTCCAGGCGGGTACGCGGAGGCAGCGTTGGCCGCAACCACGTTGGATCTCGCGGCGTTGAGCGGCTACGGGGGCGCCGGCAGCGGGGCTGGAGGTAGCGGAGCTAGCGCTGGTCCGGCTGCCTTAGCCAGAGTCGCCGCGGTGGCGGGCACCGGGGTACTGGCGCTGCCCGGCTCGCTCAACGACAAGGGCCTGGCGCTCCTCGGCCAGCACCACCACCACCACCTGCACCACCACCAGCCGCAGCCGCAGCCGCAGCATCACAGCCTCCACCAGCACCACCTCCAGCAGCAGCTCCAGCGCCAGCACCAACAGCTGCTCGGGGGTGGCGGAGCCGGGCAGCAGCATCTCGGCCCCGGGCTCCCGGGGGTGGCCCTGGCTGCCGCGGCGGCGGTCGGGCCCTTAGCCGGCGGCGGCCCAGCCGGCAAGACGAAGCCCAGCGGCGCCTCGGCAGCCTCAGCCGCGGCCGCAGCCGCAGCCAGCTTGGCGGGCCTCGACAGCGAGGCGGTGCGTCGCTGGGTAGCGGAGGCGGCGCGAACCGTGCGCCAGTGTCCCCCGCCGCCGCCGGCCCAGCTCGTCATACCCACCTCGCCCTCGGCCCTCACCGGCGGCTCCCAGAGCCAGCAGATATCCTCGACGACGCCCCAGTTCCCCGGGCACCGGGCCCAGCAGCAGCAGCAGCAGCGCCAGACCAGCCCCAGCGCGGCCCAGCGACAAGTGCAGTCCCCGCCGCAGCAGCAGCAGCAGCAGCCGCAACGACAGCACAGGCGGCTCTCGGACTCGAGCCCGCCCCCGAGCCGGAGCCCGGCGACGACGACGACGGCGCTGCCGTTCGCCCTGGCCGCAGCCGCCGCCGCGTCGATGACGCAAACGCCGAGCATGCATCTCCTTGAGGGCGGCAACAATCTCGTCGAGGCCATGGCCGCCCAGCAGCAGCAGCAACAGCAGCAGCAGCAGCACCTGCACCAGCAGCACGCGGGCCAGAAGCAGAAGCAGACGAGCCCGACGAACAACAACACCATCGAGGTCTGGCGCTCGATCCAGGGCGGCGGGCACCAGTGGTGGAGCCCGGCCCTCGGGCACCAGCAGGAGCAGCAGGCTGCCGCCCTCACGGCCGCGGCGGCCGCCGCCGCCGCTGCGGCCCAGAGCCTCCGCCAGCAGCAGGGCTCGAGCCAGTCGGAGATCGACCAGCCGCTCGACTTCTCCGTCGGCTCGCTCCAGCAGCAGAAGCGCAAGCCGAAGCCCCAGAGCGGCCAGGAGGCCGGCAGGCCCCAGCACAGGCGGCACCGGCACGACAACAACAACGGCACCAGCAGTGTACTCGCGAAAATGGCCAAGGTGGCCGCGGCCGGCAGCAGGCGCAGCTACACCCCCAGCGAGGCCAGCTCGAGCGCCAGCGAGGACGAGGCTGCCTCCGCGGCCGGAAGCCCCGGGGCCAGCATACGAGCCCTCGACACTGGTGAGTCTCGCTTATTTTTTTACGCTTTTTTCGTTTTGAAGGGAATTTTTGTTTATTTAGTTAAGCTTTCAATCCCCTCGGTAACAAGGTAGATTATATTTTATGGTATTCTCGCTGTAGTTTTTCGACATTCCGTTTCTATTTCGCCTTTTTTTTATGTTTTGAAAATTTCTTGTTTGACGATAATCAGCGTAGTGCGTGATCCTAATTTACAATGTTTACCCCGGTGGAATTGTTGCGAGGGAACTTTTAGGCAATTATTTGCTTAACTTTATAATGTTTTCGAGAAACGATCCTATGATGTCGACGTAAAACGGCGTAGATAGACGCGCAGAAAAAATATTTTTAGTGGTTAAATTCTCTAACAATTATAGATAAAGACAAAATCTCCGTACTAGCGGACAGATTAATAAGAATAACAAACTGGCAGCGAGCGCGTTTCCGCGAGTCGTACGAGCCAGCTGTCAGGCTTTTCTGTTTTGAGAGCGTGTGCCGTTGTATGCGTGACGTTACTCCGACCCGTTTTGTCGAGCACACGAGCACCTAGCACCACGATTGTTCGTTTCACTATTGTCACCGTTTAACCTGACCTTTTTTTTTAATAAGCTTAACACGTTTTTTGATAACTTTGTTGAGCCTCGACTCTATGATTTATGTGTTTATGAATTAGAGTAGCAGATGCTCGTTTTTTCTTTCTGGTGATAACCGAGAAAATCTGTAATTCCATTGATAGGTTCAACATATTGGAATATTTGCTTATCAAGGGTTTTTCAGTAAAACGTTCTATATCAATGGTGTTGTGTTATTTGTTAATAGGTGGTAATCGTTGAGAGTGAGATTTAACTCTGTAGAAACATATGCGATCGTTAATTTATCAATTTAAAAATATGCATTTGGCTTTTTAATTTTTCAACATTTTTCAATATTGAATATTAAAGATTACGTGAAATTTATTAATAAATTGATTACTCAATGAAAAAGAAAAGAACATTCGATAAACTCTAGTATAAAATGTCATTAGAAACGCACATCGGTTTATCAAGTTCGATCACTAAAAGTTATCTACTAATTTTTCCATCCGACGAAACTTTCAATGCCGTTTTTACATAATTGTTCGATTGTAATAAAATAGTTTATAAAACTAAAGTCGAACGAGTCAATAATTCAAAGATAGGAAACGATAAAATGTAAAAACTTTCAGGGAAAACTCGAATAATCATGATTTTCAAGGGTATCGCACACGTTTTCAATCATCAAGTATCCTAGAGAGTTGCATTATTGTTTGTCATATCAGTTTCGAGTCTTATCTATTTACGTAATAAACGTATAATCGAGAGAGAAAGAAAAAAAAACGAGGCAGGAGGGCAGGAAGAGAGCGTTATACGATGATGCTCTTTGTTATTTTTTTTTTGTTTTCTCGGATACTTTATTACTTCCATGCGTGCCACCAAATAATCAATAACCCAGCTCCATTTGCACTATTACTTATCAAATAGGCCCGATAATGCAATCGTCACCGTCCAATGAATTACTTAATCGATCCAAAAACGAAGCCTTATCCGCCTCTCCGACTTCCCTTAAAGTGCCATAAATCTATCGAGGCCAGTTGTGCACTATTCTTTATCGAGCAAGGGATTCGTTTTCAAACGGAAATCCAAACTAGTCGAATAAAGAAGATTAATAGAGCCTTTTTTAATTAAAAAACAAAATTATATACACATTTCGTAATTGATGTGTATATACGCCAAAGTAAAAATAAACATTTTTAAATCAATGTTAAGTACAGCTTTGTTTATTACAGAATTGAACTTTTAGACATATTAGACTTTTGGAAAAGTGTATTTTACTATAAATTCAATTAATTTCAATAAAATGATAAGACTCAATAGTTTAAATGCGATATAATGTTTCGTGAAATTAGACAGTTCTTTTCACAAGTTTGTGCAAGTGTTTAATCATTAGGCCCCGATACACATTTACATTCATAACATTGCGTAAATCACTGATTCACTAACACGTCGTCGATAAAAGCTTCGGCAAGAGTCGAGCCGTATTGTCACTCAAACGCGACAGCAAAGTGGGGGAGGAGACTAATCCAAGGCGGTGGCGGTAGTCGCGCAGGTGTAATCTTTAATTCGCGGTCGGTGAGAGTCTCTCTTTCTCCGTCTCGCGTAGCCGCTCGAAATAGAGTTTTTTCGCTTTCGCCGGGCCAACCTCTCTTGGTCTATCTCTTTTTTTTCTCGGCCGGCAAGTTGCGTCGCTACTCTCTCTCTCTCTCTCTCTCTCTCTCGTCGGCTGTGCTCTGTTATTAGTCGCGATTACGCTGGGCGGCCGTACAAATTGTCGGCGAGCGCGAGGCGCCGGATTGTGAATACATTTCCGCGGCGAAGAGGAGAAGGAGGCGCGCCCGAGACGCCCTACTACCCGCAGACGGGCCTCTCTCTCTCTCTCTCTTACCGCGGGACCGCCTTGATGCAAGCGCTGCTGGAGATTTATGCGTTACTCCTTACCGCTTAGGCTGCTTGCTCATTTTTTTTTACTTTCGACTGCGCCAAAAGCTAAGAGACTGATGGTTATGCAAAGCGTAATTTCAACCTTACCGATCTTTTCCTCCTGGCTTTTTGACGAAAGCACGAGTTGGAGCTTTTCTCATTGCGCGCAAGCTTCATCCAGTCTTGTATAATAGTTTGTCAATTTTCGTTTTAACTCTAGTTGAAAAGCAATGATTCATTTTCTGATTATTGTAAAGTGGAATTTGTTGACACATAGCTTCGCGTGAGTTATCATTGTTTTGATGAATCCGAGATAATTTAATATATTGGGGATGAATGACGTTTCTGGCATCATAAATTAATTATTCAAATGCAGTTACAACCACGTGATAAATGAATAAATAATCTTATCGGATTGATTTTCTACAATGTTTAATAAGATATACGCATTTATTAGCTACGATTTCGATAATATCCTCTCGTGATAAGAGCAACCAGTCGATCGTCATGAATTTATGTACTCTTGAATTAAATGGATAATTAACAAAAAATTAATTATCCCTAAAACAAGCTTTCATACTTGTAATTTATTAACTGTTGTACATTGTGTACTTTGATAACATAAAATAATTTAGTTTCAAAATTATTTGTACACGTTGATTCTAAAAATTTTTGTAATGTATTCCTCGTATTGATAAGTAACTCTAACGCCAACATTCTTCGATATCTAATGATTTTTTCACTTAGAAAATGCACTAAAGATTCTTTAACAAAATAAAATATCGTTATTTTTCGAAAGTTTATCACGTTTGATGATTAATTTATTACGACGACAAAAAATTGCTTTTAATTGCGCAAATAAATTATTGCAAAAGATTGAAATTCTAATAAACTATAAAAAATTGAGAAAATTACAGTTTTATCTTGACAATAAACTTACCTATGATTATTCAATCATTTCCAACGCAAGGTTAGATGCAACAAATAATAAATTTTACAGTTTTAGAATTTCTTGTACAAATCAGCTGTGATAACATGGTTATATTAAAATAAATCGCGTTTAACAAAAAAAAAGAGCGTAATAGCGTTTTTTCGTCATATCGTATTAACGATCACTTCGGGTACTATTCGAATTTAAGCGCAGGCAATCGCAAAGAAAGTACGCAGACGGTATAAAAAGAAGGGAGATAAAATAAGAAGAAAAAAAGCGATTTCAGTTATTCATCTCGGGCGGGACGAGGTCTATCTTGCGTGCAGTAAATTAGATAGTACCTCTCGATTCGTGAAAGTTTATTCGCGCAATGTTGACGACGGCGGCGGAGTCGTCTGCTCGCCAACCCGGCGGGAGCAATCTTTCGTCTTTTTAAACATTGTACTTCTCTCGCTTAGAGCGTCTCGTAAAGCGAGACAGCGACGATCGATTTCCTGCTCGGAATCACGGAGAGGCCGTTATTATCAAAACGATTGAGCAATCAATTTCTTCTGTACGCATCCGTAGCAGATCGCGAGCCAAAGTTGCAACAATTGCGTGTGCGTATGAAAAATGATTCCTCGAAGAGCCACGCCAGAGTTGACTATTACACTTGGAAAATACACCGCGCGCGATAAAGCTGCGCGTTTAAGAACGCCAGGGCCAAACGCTGGAAATTGCTTAATTTCCAAAAGCCGTGACTAAAAGCTTCCTAAGATAATCGATCGGTAATCAATGAGCTTTGAGTCACTAGATGACCAAGAAGAATCGTCGCACCGGAAACCCTCGAGCGTTTATATGAATATACAGCTCATCCCTCGAAAGCACAAATCGAGAGCGCAATAACGACAAAGGTAAAGGCAAGAGGTGAATCACGCGGGAAGGTTATGATAATAGTAATCTCCGGGAGGGACGGGGGCAATATAAAAATGTATCCGTTTCGGCCGTGCGTGTGCAGTCTTAGCGCTTATCAGCTCGGCGCGATCGCGCATATAACCGAACGCTCTCTCTCTCTCGCTCGCGTCACTCAAAAAACCAAGGCTTGGCTCGCTTGGCCAGAGATAAAGGTCGCGCGCTTATGCGAAGACGCGACCGGAAACGGCATTAGCCGCGCGCGCCGCGGCCTCGCGCACGTGAAAACGTGTGTGCGCGCCCGCGCGTATATGGGCGATTATCACGAAAAAGTACTTTTTTCTAGCTACTCATGTCTAGTCTTCTTTCGGGTTCAAAATAATTGTAAATTATAATTTAAATAAATA
>JAPYYQ010001713.1:0-48061 GCA_030522585.1 Anagyrus pseudococci
TAGTTACGGAACCCATAAAATAGCTATATTTTACCGATAAAATGTAAACATAATTTGTCTACGTTTTATACCGATAAAATGTTTTCATACTTCTGAAAGGTGGTCAGATTTCTACCAGGGATCATCACAAATTTATTCCTATTGTTAAAATAAAAATAAACAGTTTGGTCATACTGAACGAAAATTTTCGATGGCAGGTTCGTAAATTCTTAACAAATAATATATATTGTTGGCCTGTCTCTTTACTGTTTATAAAATTCCAACTTATTTTGTAAGTTAATGTTCAATAACTTGAAAAGTGTGTGGATGTAATTTTAATTAAAATTAAGTCATTTAATAGACAATGTTTAAAAACAACATCTTAACGTTGGAATAGATTTTTTATGATTTTCCTCTACAATAAAATTATAAATGTTTGATCATTTCGCAATGGTTCAATGAATAAGGCATTTCGAATATATTTAAAAAAAATATATCTAAGTATAAAAGCATTTAGCACGCGCCAAATGTAATTCCTGAACGGAAATGCCAAATTACCGCACATATCGTCGCCCCCAGCGAAAAAGAAAACTGTTCAAATAACTCGAAAAAGTGTTACTGATCAAACTGCCACGAATAACCAATCCTATTCAAGGGTTCACCGCGAACAACTGTTACACTTCAATTTCCTAACGAATAAACGTACTTTCCGCAATCTCGCCGCAAATAGACGTATTTTTCGAATCAAATGTAAAAGAAATTTTGATAGAAAATACACAACCAATGCCAGGAGTCATCAAAATTAAATACAATTACAATAATGAAGGGATAATAGGGAATATAAACATAACACGTTTCTCTATCAGCTTTTGAACTCATTAGATCAACAGCTCATTAGATTTGAAGAAAGGGAAGGTATGTTTATTCGCGGCGAGATTGCGGAAAGTGCGTTTATTCGAGAGAAAATAACGAAGTATGCTTTTTCGCGGCAAGTTTGAGAATAGTGATGGTTTTTCGCGAGGCATTGAATCGTCCGCTATTTCGTTCGGGGCGACGATATATTATCGATCATTATATTAAATGTTTTACAAAACTTATATGATACCATATTACTATATTCTGCAGATGTTCACACATGACTGGCAATGACTTTTATTATATAAATTCCGACTTTCTACAGTCTAAGGAGTATTGAATTTTTTTACTTTCAAGATGAAAGTAGCGTTTTTGTTCTGCTTGCTCTTCGTCTTCGTTTTAGCGCAGGCCGACCATTCAGATACGAAGGTGTTTTCTGAAGTGCAGGATGCTTTAGTACAGGTATGAAATCATAAGATTAATTTTATAATCTAAAGTGTTTTGTATCGTCGCTCGCAACGAAAACTAATGTATTTATCATACACTCGCCGTGAAGAAACGTCGCCCACGTGCTTTTGTGGCGAAAAGTAACGTAGTTCGCGATTCCTTAAAATAACCGACGTAACTCGTATAATTACGTGCGACTATTAATTGGTGATTAATTGGTAAAAGAAAATTTGATTAAATAACTATTGCAATGCATTTATGGGTATATAAAAAACGAGTTACTAATTTTATAAAAAAAAGCTCTTCACGTGATTTACTTTTCATCGTATTAAAATTTTTCCCTTGCAAGTTTTCGTTGAATTTTGTTGCATAATTGAGATTCGTTATCTTTTGCTATTTATGACACACTGAGAAAAGAGATTAATATAACTTATGTCTTTAGAGAAAATTACCATATTTTATAATGACGATCGGACATACTTACTCACTGAAAATTTGTATGATGTTACATAGTAAAAATTGTAAAAATGCAAGTATCTTCATCCCTCACTATAATACATAGTAATTTTTATTAGAAATATAAAGTTTTATTAATCTCTTTTCTCAGTGAATACGTTCATCTTCAAGATTTTGCCATCTGTTAGTTTTCGTTGGAAACGACGGTGTAGTCCGATTATTAATTTTTACAAGTACTATTAATTACATATTTAAAATAAGCAGAACAGTATTAATTAAAAGTATTAAATGTTTTAGCCTAAGTATGAAGAAGACCAACACTTAAGAGCTACGAGATTGCCATCGAAAAAAATTAAGCCCGCTCCCAAATTGCATATTGTAACTTCCAAAGTTATATGTAAAAAGGATTGTGAAAGGTTCGAAATATATGGCGATACTATTATTTGCCGAATTGACAAAAAGTGCCAAAAAGGTAAGAAGAAGGCTCAGGCGAAAACTAGGTCTAAGAGATTACCTGCACCAGAGGAAATTAAAGGCCAATATATATTTGCAAGAAAATACTCAAGATTTCTAGATGTCGAATGTAATCCGGAATTATGTGAAAGATTATACAGGGATGGCCCCGAGTCTTTTTGTCGCATTGACAAACAGTGCGAAAAACGTAAGAAGAACAAGGAACACTAATTTGTAACTAAAATAAAACTATGTGATATTGTATGTAATAATTGTATCCAAAATAATAACAGAATAAAAATGTCATGAGTTTACACATACCGTATTGTTACATATTCTCTTTTACTTTTCTATACACTAAAATCGTTAAAATGTTGTTCTGAAAGTACGTAGTTTATTCGAAATTTATCAAAACATATTACGGTAAGCTTGAATTCTTACGTTGTTGATTAATTGCCGGTACTACTCTCGAGTCATGTGATACATCAATGCAGTCTTTACGATAAACACAGAGAGAAGCTACACTATAAATCCAACTGAACACAAACCCGAACGAGCATTCATATTTTCAAAACAATTCAGATTGTTTCAAATTTATTTTTAAATTGTAAATCAACTTAATTATTGTCAATGATACTTTGAATCCAGTTGAGAAACTATGGTACTTGAATGTGAACCGTTGGCGATCCTTTTGCGATACATGATGAACAAGAGAATCCGGAAAACAATGCTGACAGTCTCTTCCTTGGCCTTTTTCTCAATGTTGATAATAGGACTACCAGCGTCATCCTGGAATTGAGAATTTTAAACATAATTGTATATGAGCTTAGATTTATTGAAATGAATGACAGGCAACACCAATTTTTTCTACGTTACGACTTTCTGCACAGGCCGAAAATCCACCAGTCAGTAGTCTAGTGCAGACATTCAAACCTTTGCCGAACAAGCCAATGACAGCTTTCTCCAGGGTTTCATTATCGGTAACTGGAAACTTATTAACTTGCCATTAGGATAAATGAATTCCCAACCAGACATAAAAACTTCACCGAAAAACTTCTGGCAAAGCAATAGGCTGCACATGCTTGTTCATTACCAGACGTTTTTTCAATTTTAAGAATGTCACAAGTAGAGAATTGCACGAGAAAAATAAAGAATACGCAGTTTATACATATGAATAAACATCCAAATTTATTTTTGTATTTTAAATATGTTTTTTCTGGATAATTTTCATGGATAAAAGACTCGACTTAGACCCGAGCTGTTCTCGAGAAAAAACACCTATACTAGCCTCTAGTGCACAGCTTATGACACAAGATATCCAAGAGTAAGCGAAAACCGAGGTAGTTACCAGGCGTTACTCTAAAATTTGAGTAATTACTTAAGTTGTGATACTATAATAAATAATAATAAACTATTTTTAACAGAAAGTCGTTGAATAGCTTGTTAAGTTATATCATATAAATGTCAATAAAGTGAACAAAATATACAAGCAATAGCGACAACTTGTCGGTTTATTATAGATTTCATTTACAGCTTTACAGCATAAAATAAATAATAACCACTTGCTGACTTATCAAACTTCTCATTCAGATGTGGTACATCCTTAAAATCCGCCCAGTGAGCGAAATATGTCGCTTTCTGCCAGCATCGACTCGAAGAAGATAATCTTCGCGAAAATCTTTTATAAAAAACATATTCAAAAAATCACGACACCGTCAACGCTCATCTCAAGCTGAAATCACCGGTTCTCGTCCGATCACCGAAGTTAAGCAGCTTTGAGCGCGGTTAGTACTTGGATGGGTGACCGCTTGGGAACCCCGCGTCCTTTGCCAAAAATAACTTACAAGTTCTCTTTGTAATTATACAAAACATAGACCTTAGCACTGACTTTAATGACAGAAGAGTAATACAGAGTATAAATTCAAACATGACTCAAAGTTGTTTTTAAGAAATTTTGTGACACGTGTATTTACTTGGTTGATTAGAAAAGAGAAGAATAAGCTCTAGGGTATTGATAGCTCTATGTTGACCTATGTTTGATTTTTAAAAATTCGTAATCCTTTTTCCTGGTTCCTGAGCTCTCAAGCTCGCACTTGATCAAAACATATCTGGTGCACTTTACTAATTGTTTTACTTAGAATTGATAAATATAAATCAGAGATTACATCTAAGAGCTAAATACGTTCAAATCCACAAAGTACTTCAATGACTTGCTCTTAAGATAGGTTGTCTGGCAATTTTCAAGGAAATTTTGATCGCACGTGTAAAATTCCATATTTTTATAAATAAAGCAAAAATCATTGTTATTCGACTTACTATAACGCACGTGTAAGCGGCCAGGTCTGATTGTTTATTTTATTGGCGTCGACAAATACTGATTTTATTTCACCGAAACTATCGGCACATTGCGCTCGCTAACGGGCCACTTGTCTCTACAAAATAACGAAAATTTTTTAACGATGAAGCGAAATGAAAATTTTTAATCGAATATAAACCAAGTTTACTCGGCGCACATCAGTAAGTAAAAACACTTGTAATTAAAACAAACCTTGCAGTGCGCGCGTTATCGCTGTTACGGATATAGAGAGATATACGCACTAAGTTTGTTTAACTTTTAAATTGCCTCCCAAAATTTTGGTAATTCGAGCTTCGAGATCTGCCTCTCAGTCAGTATAATCTTATTGTTCGACATGAAGACAACAATTGTGCTTTTTCTAACGTGCTTGGCACTCGTGCCGGTCTTAAGTTCGACCGAGAATTCAAATGGCAAATCGGTTAGGCCAGCAAGTTTGTTACTGGTACTTGTAAAAAATAATTTATTCCTATTTTTAAATATAAGCTTGAAATAATAGGCGTCACAGAAATAAATTTCGGTGTTTTTAGTCGAAACTAACTGTCGAGCGCGACGAGAGGCGGGAAGATGAGGAATCACGAAGATTTGAGGAATTGTCAAATACCCTGGAAGATCAGCCAGTTGTCATACAGAGAAACATCATCAACTTTCCTCCTCGTAATCCTTGCCCCGAATGCTACAGGTACATAAATGGACAATGTCGGTATAATTTAAGTTGCTGAATGCAAATAAAATACTATTGATATACGTTTCATTGTCATCATGATAAAAAAGGTAAGGCAACATTTAAATATTATAATAGACTTGTACTACTCAAATTGCCGAATTATTTATAGAAATGAAATATTATTTTTACAGGAACGTACAAGTATACGTTTATTTTGCAGTGATACAAAGTAAATTTTGATGTTTTATAAATTTAATTTGTAATTTAATTTATGAATAATATAAATTTACTTGTGTAAGTCATAGAAATTTCCAGGAGTTGTTTTTGTTATAAATTGTACACTATAAGATAAGTAAATTAATTGATTTTATTTAAATTGGATTAAGAACGATAAATAAAAATTTTATCGAGTTGTAATTCCGATTTTTTATTTGTTACACCTTTTTTTCTAAAAATAAACATATAATACTAAATATAAGTATGAAATATAATAACTAATTACAAAATATGTGAATAAATTTTGTACTATATTATCCTCTTGAGAAATCAGTATAAAAAACGTACAAATAAGCATCGATCCGCCAAAAATTAAATACCAAATATTTGATAAAATATTGCAACAAAAATAAAGAGTTGATTCGTGTTATTTATCGAAGAAATTTGTTGTCATCGGTATAAAGCTTTAGCCTATCAATTGTAAGCTTTTATCAAATAGATAAAGCAACATTATCTCTGCGATTTATACGACGACGTATTCACTTATTTAGTAAGTCAGTAAGAATTCTATCAAACAGACGTCATCGAGAGTAAAAACAGTTTTGTTAATATTCGCATTGAACAACAAAGATGAACAAATTAATACTCGTAACTTTTTGTTTGTGCATTGCTTTCGTCGCCGCACAAGTGAACAACTTTGAATACAATTATTCCAAGGTTCGTTATATGAATGCTTTATCGTTTAAAAACGCGCATGATGACTTGACACCCGTTGCCCAGGAATTTTTTCATTTTCCCTCCATATTTTTTAGTTCCAAGATCCAAAATTATTGGAAATCATCGACAAATACAACAAATATGTCGAAGCAAGCAAGCCGCACAAAAACACCAAGTCCCGCGATACTGCTAACGATAATATCATAGATCCTCCCCAACGCTGTCCACCACCCTGTTACAAGCTCGATCACAGAGGCAAATGCCGTCACGTTGCCGGCTGCGTCGAATAAAGGTACAAGCTAAAGACAGATTTTACGCTTATACACACAATATACTTGCTTGCGTCCGAGATATGCTCATGTTCCTCCTTTTTTGTTTCAGAAAATTTATTCGGTCAATACAGCTTTTACAATAATTTCAAGTTTTGTATATTTGTATGATGCAGTGATGCAGCTGTTTTATGAATAAAGTCTTCCGAGCAAATTAATTGGCTGTTTTATTGCTACGAATTTGTGGTATACACCTGCGTTGTTCTAACTTTCATTCTCACCGAAAATACGTAGTGAATTCAATGCTACAGCTTAGCTTTAAGGAAACAAAGAGAGAGCGAGAGATGTTTTCTCGGTACTCAAAATTCAGCAAACAAACAATAATCCAACGTACAAACACGTTACAAAATTGCGCAATATTATACAAGGCAAATTTGCCGTCGCAAAAGTACAAACACACATCGCATTCATTTCCGACCATTAATTTCCGCAAATCTCTCATTTCAGCCATGACATTGCGTGATTACATATTAAAAACATAAACAAACGTCATAACCGAATTTTCCTGCGTCAATTAAAATATTCCAACAAACGAATCTGCCCTCGCCCGGAGCTGCTCGGCGATAAGAGAGCGCGGCCAGCGCGCGCGAGAAGCGCAAAAAAAACGAAGAGTTATCGGAAAATAATCGTCGATCGAATCGAGCGCGCGATTACGAATCGCGCGAAAATAATAATGCCCATCGATCACGAGAAAGAGAGAAAGAGAGAGAGCCAGATAAACCGTATACGTATTTACAGAGTCACCTACCTACGTGCCACGCTCGAGACACGAGTCTATTCTAGGATAGCCCCCGCGGGTGGAACAGAGAGATATGGGCGTTGAGGATCTCATAACGCCATGCTAACGAGCCTGTCGAGGAGATGCCTTAGCTCGCGTGCTTGTATCGGCACTTGCCTAATTACATAAGCCTCCGCTAATTTATTTGCCAACTCTGAAGAGAGAGAGGGAAACATCGCCGGGTCGCGGCCTGGCGTCCTTGATGTGTCTTCTCCCCCCCTTCTCTCTGTCACTCTTAGGTGAGGGATTGTCCTATGCCAGCGCGTTGGGATGCATAGGAGGGCATATGTCTGACATAAGAAGAGCCAAGCTGAGCTGCCCATGCAGCCCATGCGCTGTTACGAAAGCTAAATCGTTATCGCTAGGACAAGGCGATAGAGAGAGAGAGAAGAGCTGTTGTACGTATACACGAGACGCCCTTGGGATTTCATTGGAAAATCCAGTTTTCTTCGCTGGGTTTTATAGACTTATGATGCCAGCGGACTCTCCGTGTGTGTCCTTGCGCCAAACCGTTACGTAAAATATATCTTGAATCTGAATTAAAAAGAGAAATAATAAAGAAAGAAAGAAAAAAATTATTAACGACGCGCGAGTCGATGGAATTTAAACTTTGTCTCGCGAGCGCAACTGACCGATCGATCGAAGAGTTCGTATCTAGGGTATACGATCCTCAAAGTGCCTCTCGCGATATTATTCGCGTTTTTGCTCGTATACACGCCGGAATACCTTATCTAACGCGTTTACGCTCTTTGTCATAGCACAATTTTTCTTATTCGCTCGCTCGAATCGAGGCGTGATATCACTCGAAAAAAACCGGCTAGCGTTTATATTTAAAATCTCGTTTTTTATCTAAAAAAAAGCGAATTACACGCTGTTTATTCTTTTTTCCCCCTATCTCTCTCACGAAAGTACAAGGATTACTCGGTCATCATTTCGTCGGCGAAACAAGATCAACCGGTGCGTACGTCTCTCTCTCTCAAATTTCGGATGTTCGCATACACGCCGCAACCGATCCAGCCAGGGTGTAGATCGGCGCGTTTCAATCACGAAATATCTGCTACGTGCTCGCGCCCATACACACAAATCGTGCGTGCGGGCTGCTACGGCTTCGCTCTCCTGCGCCCCGTAAGGAGCCCGAGGGGGAGCGTAAAAAAGGAAGACGAATAGACAGATGAGAGCGTACAGCCGTAACTGGCGGTGGTCGTGGTGGTGGCTTATCGGATTTCATTGCCGCAGCGCCGGCTCGCCGAGCTGCACATCGCACGCACCGCGCAGTGCCTCTCCCGAAGGCGTGCGCGCCTCTCTGTCGGACGCGTGTTACCAGAGAGAGAGAGAGTGAGATGTGGGAATCGCGGCGGATCGACGACGCTGGCTCGACCGGCATGAACTGCCTGCTTTGGAGTAGCGGAAAGACAGCGAGTGTTTACAACAGGATATAAGTACCAGCGGAGAAGAGATGTGCTCGGGGCTTGTCGTCAGGTAAACTATAAAGTCTTTCTTCTTTTTGTTTAGTTTTTCGGGGTCGATAGTTTTTGCACTGGATTTTAACTTTGGGAGAGCTACGTTCTCGCGACGAGAGAGCTGGTGCGTTGACTTTACGAGGGGGGGAGTAGCCGACGACGCTCTCGGGGCGTAACGTGATAACTTGCGGCTATTGATTATGAGAGAGCCCTTCGCGCGCCAAACTCACACGCCTCTACACGTACACACCGTGGGCATGTACAGTTTGAAACGCGCGTGTATATCGACGAGAGCGGAATTCGCGATACGAAAATAATCGCGAGATGAATTAGTTTTTTTTTTGTTTGGTGTCGTTTTGTGACAAAAACGGGGGGCTTATGTCATCGCGCGCGGAGCGTGCGACGGGGCTAATTATATAAGAAAAAATGAAGATTTTTCTTGTGCACCAATGCTAAAAGCGCTAGATTGCGAAATTAAGTCTCTCTCTACGCCGATTACACGCGCGGCACGTTCTTTCTTTTCAGTTCGCGATGAATGAAGCGCCGCTCACGTACGAGAGAGAGTTAATTTATCGCTGAAATAGGTAATAATACCGAGCGTTTATACGGCTCGATTAAGCCGACACAGTCTGCGATCGCTACTGTGCTAATAATTTATACTAAACGTTATTAATTTGTGGACTCTTAGAAGATTTTTCAAATAATAACTTGCACAAAATTCGAATCAAGCCAACCGCACGAAAATTCTCATCGCTCCGTATCCACTTATCTCGGACTTTATCTTTTAAGGAAAAGACATAAAAAAAGCTAAACATGGAAAATCGTGATTGCAGGACACAAACTAGAGCGTCGTAGGCTCAACGAAAATCCGTGAGAAGCACAACACGTGGAAGCCGCAGTAAGAGAGAAGCGTAAAAGGGAATCAAGCGTGGAGGAACGCGGGAATATCTTGGCGTCTCTCGTAAAGAGAGATAAGAGAGCGAAGCCGAGGGAAACGCAGGCCGTTATCGCACTCGGCGATTTTTTATCTCTCTCTCGAGCCAAAGTTCTCTCTCTCTCTCTCTCTGTCGACGCACTACGAGGACGACGTCGTCGTCGAGGTTAATCTAAAGCAAGGATGGCCGACCCGACGATACAGACCTTCTGCTGTCGGCACAGCAATCGCACCGACATGACCATGGTCATCATGGACGAGTTCAACTCGGACGCCTACAACAGCGTCTGCCTCGTCTCCTCGTTCATCGGCATTCTCGGCGCTGTCTATCAGGTGAACAGACGTTCATCTATATCTAGACGGTTTAGATTGGGTGTATTTTAAAGTGGAATTTGACGGCTATATTTGTGGGTGTTGCTTCGTTGTAAAACTCGGTGGCGGCTTGATTTTGTTCTATTATTAGAAGGAAAAAGAGAGTCGGCGCGTGTAAATAGCGTACTGGGAGACGCGCTTTATTTTGCTGTCATTTTTCTTTGATACGGCAAAATAATGTTTGTAACGCGCTGGCGTAATGCTTGTTTGGTCTCGAGCGAAATGCGCGAGCGAGGAAAATTAATATGGTTTTTTTTTTTAATTGTACGGAGTAAGGGATTTCTTGGCTTGTACGGGTAATAGAATTATGCAAATTCGTGAGAAACGGGGACGGTAATTGAATCGTTTATCAAGTGGTCGAATTTCGTGATAAAATTTACGGTAATCGATGGCTATCAAGTACAAGACACGAAAAAAAAAGAGAAATTGATGCAAAGTGAAAAAGACGCGCTCGCGTGTATAACGCGTATAAAGAGGTGGTGAGCATATAAAAGAGAGGGGAAAAAATCGATGCGGTTATGAAAACGATCAAAGTGCACATATAACTAAAAATTTGCAAGTTAAAACGCGCCTCTGTGCTGTTTCTTATGTAAGTGTTTAATGCGCCAGGTACTACCACGACAAGAATCAAACATTCCGCACAGGTGGCAAGGCTTCTCTGCAGCCCGAGGGAGGGAAATTATCATGTGGTTAGCAGTGGCTGACCTTCTCGCCGCGCTGGGTAAATCAACATTTTTCCTTTTTTATTTCTGTTTCCCCATCACAGTTTTCTTTTTTCCTTCTCGCAACTCGACCACTCTCTCGTTTTCCCGTTAACGTTAAATTTTTCAAAGTACACATGCACGCGTAATTGAATATGATGTGTCGATTTTAAATGTACGCCTGCGTTGATTCACCTTTACTTCAGGCGTCTTCGTCAGATCGGCACTATGGATCAATTTCAAGTCGATCATGCCACTGGAGGACGAAACGTCGAGCGTCGTATTCTGCGCTGCCATGTCTGTAAGGGCCCCAAACCAAAGTCGTAGCTCAACATTTTTTTGCGAGGAACCAATCACAAATGCCCCATTTTCGATTTTAGGCCTGGGTACAGTACTTTTACATGGCCACTTGGATCTGGACGCTGTGCTACGCGATCGACATGAAGCTACTGCTGGGCGAGCGAGTCGGTCGGCCACTGCTCTACCACTTTTTCGCCTGGGTATGTCCGGGGATTCTCACGACCCTCGGTCTGACGTTGCTCTATTACCCCGATGCCGAGTAAGTACAGCCCCGCTACCGCTATTACGTTCATACACAAAAACTCATTTTTTGCTTTACACAGCTGCCACAGCCTGACGACCCTGTCCTCGGCGATAATGCGCATTTTGCCAAACTACTTCGCGACCTACGTCCTCCTCGCGACGGTCATGCTCCTCAACCCCATCCTCTACATACTCTCGACGAACGACCTGAAGAACGTAGTGACCTGTAGTATGGCGCAAATGACAGGCCGGGAGAGGAAGCTCTTCCAAACGGTCAGGCTGAAATTCGCCATGACGAATCTGGTCTACTACGTCTGCTGGATACCGAACCTCATAAACGGCATCCTCCTCTGGACGCTCTGGTTCAATCTGCCGATCAAGGTGATCATCACCCTCTGGTACATAATGGTAAGTGGCTTTTCTTTTGCACGCTCTGCGACAGTCGCTTTTTTGCGCCCACTCAACGACGACGATGTGTATCGGTGTGCAGGCAGTGACGAATCCGCTGCAAGCCTTCTTCAACGCGCTCGTCTACAAGCGCTGGGGCAGGCGCGAGAGGTTCCGCATGGAGTGGCTCTACAAGCTCAAACGACTCAAGTCCAGCTACTTCAGGCGGGCCGAGGCCAGCGAGACCTCGCCGCTCATCGATGCCGCCCAGTATCGGGCGACCCCGCACACGAGCATCAATGGCTCCTCCTCCCTTTAATCACTGTGATACGTACACGTACATACACAAATGTGAACGATGCTGTGTACACCGAGGCCACGTCTTTCTCTGACCTCGTTGTCGCGAACGATCGAACAAAATTGACGGACAAATTTGTGGCTTTTGATTTTTTTATGAGCCGCGGAAGAAAGGCTCGAGTGACTTGACAAAAAGTGGATTTGTAATATGTGTGCGAGAGAGAGAGAGATGAAACAAGGCGTAATTGCGTTTGATAGATGTTTATTTATTCCAAACTAATTAGCGGTCGCAGTTGTTTTCTCTGTTTTTGTTTGTTTGTTTGTTTATTACAAATTACATATATACATTCAATTACAACCAGTGTACTTTTATACAGCTTACCGATCGATTTGTCTCAGCTGACGATTTTGACGATTTACATTGGTTTGACGGGTCGTTTATGCTCAGCGCGAGAATGTCGAGACAAGCGATTTTATGTACAAGAATCTGCATTACTAAAAACTCATCAGCTTATTCTCTTTTCTATACAAATCGTAACAGCTTGTGTTGCCGTCCACGTAATAATTTAGCACCTTGTAAAAATGTACTCTTAAGAAAATAGAGAGTCTTAAACGTTTATTTTTTTTCCTCTTACGCAAATAAATTTTTCATTAGTTTACTTACGACTTTACATTTCTTTCCTCTTTTAGTTGCTAAATTTATAGTTTCTTATTGAAACTCTATAGTTTCTAGTGAAAATCTAATGTACGATTTCTAGCTTCGAAACAACGAGATGATCATTTTTAAAACGCGTTATTAGTTAGTTACGTTTTTAGAATATATCAATAGCAATTATCAAATAATAAAATTTCTATTGTTCGATGATAACATATCACAATAGGAGTGATCTAAGTCATGTTATTACTTTTTTCTTTTACCTTGACCGACACGAAAATGTAAATTCATTATAGACAAGGTAATCATCGATTTTCATTAAAAATTGAAAATAATACTTTACAATAATCTCATTCAACAAAAGTATTGATAACTTTAGGATTTTTGTAGTAACATGTTGAAATAACAATAAAAAACGTTATACTTTAAAATCACAGAAAGTACCAAAATTAAGAAATCTAATTTTGGTGTCAAGAGATTTGTTTGTGCTAGAGTGTATAAATAATATGTAAACATTGTTGAAAAATTTTCTTAAAGATTCATCACTGGTTAAAATTTTTTTTAAAATATTAGAGAAGCACTCATCAAAATAATTAAGAAATTGAAAGTCTTATCGGTAAAATTATTAGATCTTTTAAAATTTCTTAAAAGTAGGTATTACTTAGACAGTTGGAAGCGGTTTTGTCAAGATGGAAGCTCTGTATTTCCAAGA
The DNA here is from genome assembly GCA_030522585.1 of Anagyrus pseudococci. Classification (NCBI taxonomy): domain Eukaryota; kingdom Metazoa; phylum Arthropoda; class Insecta; order Hymenoptera; family Encyrtidae; genus Anagyrus; species Anagyrus pseudococci. Next base: position 13,312 of record JAPYYQ010001713.1, read on the forward strand.
GTTAAAGATGTAACATCGCGTACAATCATTTCGGCAATTTTCCACGCTGACTCTTCTTTTGCCTAAAAATAATGATTTCATTTGAAAAATATCTAATAAACGTAATTAAAAAGACAAATAATCAAACTAACTTTATCATGTTCTATATGCACCAGTCTTTTTACAGCTCTTGATAAACGAGATTCTTTTTCACTTTTACGCCATGGATCAGGTTCAATTTCAGTAACAAAACGGCCTAAATTATCCACGTAACCCACGCTTAAACTATAATTAAAAATTATTCATATTTATTTCGGTACTAGAAATAATAAATAATTTAATACATTTAATGAATACCTGCACTTGTTTCGTTTCCACAAAGAATCTGGATCATACAGTTGTTTTATATCAATCCTCATACTTCCATTGACAGGAGAACTATACTTAGACTGTCTTTTATCTTCATTATTTATCTGTGTAAAACTCGTTGTATGACTCACTGAACTTATTTCACTACTGCAGTCAGATTCTTAAATAATAATTTTATTGAATGAATTATTTTGTTAAATAGATTTAATCATGTTTAAATTAATATGGTATTAAATATGTACCTGCTCTTCTAACAGAGGGATGGAAATTGGAATAGTGACTATTTTGAACACTATTAATTAACTCAGACAAATACTTATAAAATAGTTGCGATTGTAAAAAAGTAGGAAGATAATGCTAAAAATATAATGTTTATTTAATTATTGTAATCAGCTATGAATTAACAATACTCAAATTATGTACTCACCCTATTTAAATAATTATAAACAATATGACATGGTCGATCAAAACAGTCAGGTTGAGGACTTTTTCCGTCCTCTCTACAAATATTTTGTTCAACTTGGAAACGTATTCTATCAGTAAAACCTAGTGGCATTGTTGCCTGTAAACTAAAATACCTGTAAAAACATAAACAATAAAGCATTTTAATAACTGTAAGTCCTTTATAATAAAACTACTTATAAATTTTTAGTACTTTTCATAAATGATGAGAGCATCTGCTTGTGCTTCCGTAAATTCATCTGATTCTTCTTTTGCTAATAAATTCTGTTTGTAATTGATTGCTGTCATCCAAAAATCTAACAATTCTCTTTTATTTTCTATCTCCATAAACTACAAATCATTTCATTGATTATTTAAAAAAAAGTTATTTAATATTCCACATTAAGCATTAAAGTTTTCCTTACCTCCATAAAATAAAAAAAGGCTGTCTCATTATACAATATATCTGCTAGCTGTACATCTCCACTTGTTAGAACATCTATTTGATGTTTACAATGAAATTCACTTCTTAGGAAGTCATTAATATACCTAAGTAATACATTTAAAATTTAGATTTAACAAAAAAAATTCTTTTCAAATAAAAAATTTACTTACTCATTTTCTAAAATTTTATAAACAATTTTCTGAGCATCTAATAAATACTTTATTATAACATCAACATTTTCATCTGTCACTGCTTTTTCTAATTCTGTTTTCAATTCTTCAGGTATGCGATTAGGGTTCAAAATATCTTTAGCTAAATACTTTTTATAAATATGAATTGCATCTTGAAATAAAGATGAACCTTTGCATTGGCCAAATTTACAATTCTTTTTGATGTCATCATTAACTATTGGTCTAATCTTTGGCAGATTACAATTTGATTCAATTTCATTTATAGAGCCCTGAAAAATAATTGAAATGAATCTTAATATTTTCTTAAAAAACTGTATTAGAAAAACCTTACAAATAAAAAAGCACCAACTTACCAAACTTTGTTCATTATTATTTACACTATTATCTAAGGATAATTTATCAAGTTCAAAATCACTGATGCTATTCGATATTATGCTGCAGGCACAGTTATCAACATTATTCAAAACACTTGAAGGATTTCTAAGCTCTTTTGCTTCTTCACAATTATCATTACTGTTTTCAACACATTTTTGATTATAGTAAGCAGCACCCAGACATTCCATTTCTATCCAAAACTTAATAAGAGCCACCTCCTTTCTGGAATCCATATACTGGATAAAATATCCAAGAGCGCCTTTGTCCAATACAATTTCTGGTAATGTTTTTGACAGTCGTGAACGAAAGGAGTAGATTTGGCTTTTTCCTTCAAACGTACCATCTTCCTCTTCCTCCTCGAAGCTGCATATTGCAGCTGGCACTGATACCAAGGATGTACCCACGTACCCATCTCCAATCGACTCTCCCGGACTGGAAGATTTTACAGGAGAACTCTGCGAAGATCTAAACCTGTCTCTGTGTCCTAAAACAATATAAATGCTGTTAATGACAAAAATAACATGAGAGCTTGAAGAAAAGTCTTTGAATCATAATGAGCATTTAATCTTAATCTGAAAAACATATTACATGATTACTTGGAAATGACCGATAGTTTATCCTTTCTGGAAAACGCGATAACCCGAGGTATAAAAATAATTCACGAAAAAAATGTAATCTGCCGCAAGTGAAAAAACGGAACGTGCAATAATAAATGACTAATCAATCGAACGTTACGAAAAAAAGACTGACCCCGTCTATTTTCAATTTCCTCTATAATCCTCAACGCAACAGCGATAAAATCAACGATCCGTACAAGTGTTCGCGAGTCAAGAATATACTGAAAACCTCGCGATCCTCGGGATCTCGCATACACGCACGTGACGTTGACGAAGAAAAAAAGCTCGAGACTCCAAATTGTTATCCCTGACACACAAGTTACAAACACCTTGCCTCCTCCCCGTATAGCAACGCGTAAACGTGTTCGAATCATAAACAAACGCGGAGCTCCTCTTATATTTATCTGCATCCGGAGCGGAAAGTTCATAACGCAGCATAAAGAGAGAGAGAGAGTTATTGCAGCCGGATGTGACGATCCCATCTCTCGATTACGATCGCGGCAGAGTCAGGGCGTTATAATCGGCCAGCGTACAGCAGTCAACAAGTTTAAATTGACGTAAACACATAACGGAGCCTGGGACGCGTTTAGGCGGAGGTTATGGAGGTTAGGGATAAACGACAAGGATTACGGGCGTTGCGTTTGTTTACCAGCTTTCTTAAAAAACTGCAGCATCGTGCGCGGGCGAGCGATTCATCGTAGGGGATCCTTGCAAGCCGCTTACGTGGTGGGCGGAGAGAGCTGCTGCTGCGGCCGAGGACGAGCTTTCAGGCTCTTCCGACACTGGTGCACAGTAGCATTTTCGGGACTGCCGCGACGACAGCACAAAACTCGCGCATCGGTATTACACTGGCCCCCCTTTCGCGCGTATACTTGCTCGATGACAACGTCGACGAGGACTGTCTAATCCTTGGTGCGAGCCGAGAGAGAGAGAGAGAGTAAGTGTGTCGCGCCCCAGTGCGCTGTTATTGCGCGGACCGCGACAGGTCGTGGCGTCGCACTCGGCTGCACTGGCCGAGTGTCATCATCGTCATCCTCGTCGTGTGTGCGTCGCCGCGGCGGTGAGGGAGAGGAGGACACGGCGCGCCGGCGGCCCCTCGCTCACTCTCTGTCTATATATTGCCTCGGCCGATTACTCCACTCTCTGCTGCAGGAGAGATGCGCGTCCTCTGCGCCGCTGCGCCGATGAATGACGATGATGAATACACACACGTGTCTGTCTGTGCATACACGCGGAGAGGAGAGATGCAACGACTTTTAGTACGTGTATTTCAGTGTTGCGTCAGTATAGCCTGGGCCAGCTTCTGTTCTACGCTTCCTGATTATATTCGCAAGACCTGCTGCCTATGCCTGCGGGACTGCGAAATGTTAGACGGGCATATACAGCGGCAGTGACGTTAGCCGCGAACGAAGAGTATATCGATATATTTGTTTGCAGCTAACGTCACTGGAAGACACTCTCCTTGAGGCTCATCGATATATTCACTCCTTCTTTGTATAAAGTGGCCCAGAATCCTCAATTATTGGCAATAATGTTTTATTGGTTTTTTTTATCGGATTCAGACCTGTCACGAATTCTAAGATTGTTTTAGGATACCAAGGATTCGCCTTTTATTTCAAGTGTCGTATATCTAGTTCATTGTTTATATATTTGTTAGTTTTAAATTAATCTATAGGTATCTATAATGTGTTTGTTTATAAAAGTACAACGTAATAAAACAAATTTACTAAAAAAAAAGACTATATGCTTAAAAAATTCTTGCATCTCTATAGCATTTTTAAAGAAGTATAACAAGATAAAATTAGTTTAAAACACTTACAGTAAAATAAAACAGCTTTTAAATTATTACCAAAATCAAATAAAGCTACACAATACATCACTGACAAAGGTTTTCTTGCACTTGATGAAATACGACATTCGCAAAGAAAAAAAAACCGCAAATGATTAAAAATTATAAACAGTCAATCGCGTAACATTGAAAAGTCAAAAAAAGAAACAAAGAAAACAGAAGAGGAATAATCGTATACAACAGCTTACGGAAGAGACATCTTGCACTTGGAATTCCTTTTAAAAAATCGAACGATCGAGCAAAACCGGTTTTGCATCGGCTACACGAAATCCCAATGGAAAATCGATAAAGCTCGCCTTTAAATTCTTCGCCGAGGAAAGTCAATGACCCTCAATCCGATTTCATTTCGTTCTGTTTTGTTTTTTTTTTTTCGTTGTATAGCCATACGGAGATTACCGAACGTAATAAATTTATCGAGCGCGTGCGGCGCATTTTGCACATCGTTATCGGCTTTGGCTCGCGGTTATATAGGCGTACAGCTTATTTACGAATGCAGACAATGACGTAGAAAGAAAAGGTAAACACTGAATGTTTTTGGCTTGCTAATGCACTGCACTTGGCTATAGCGTGCAGGTTTGTCGTAAATGCATTATGTGTGTTACACCCGTTGACCTGACGATTTTACGATTTGGTGCTTTAACGTCCGTCGTGCGCGATTTACGGAATTTGATATAGAAAATAGGATTATAATTTGTGTAAGTATGATCAAATTTTAGGAGCTGCTTCTAAACTTTTTCGTTTGTTTAATGTTTTTTTTAATCATAATAATTTAACGTTAGATAGTAATGGAAATTACGAGTTTGTAATTGATTGTTGTAAAAAAGCAGTAATTTCGTTTAGTTTTTGAAAATTTTTTTTAATTACCTCATTGATAACGCAAAAATGTTAAAAACGTAATTGTCCAATTCTGTTTTTTTATATTTCATTGTTTCAATAATAACTGATATTAAGCCGAATTTTCGAAATGTTAACAAACTTACATAATAAAAAGCATAATTTGTCATTCTACATTCACAGTATATTCCTTTTGCCTTTATAATTAAAACTTTTTGTAGAAAACTTTCAAACAAAGAGCAAAACGATTTCTTACGACCGACCGTAAATTCGCTATGCCAAATCAGCAACCTACATAAAAAAGCACAGCAAAAAACGAGAATCGGCTCAAGTCTCTCGCGTCGTAGATCCACCACGAGCGCGCGCAAGGCAAACAAAAAAAGAAAAGAATAAAAGAGAAGCCGACTTAACAAGTCGTCAAAGCCATCGGGCGATCAGGTTGAACAAGCAGTGCGCGAGTCTCTCGTCTCTAACCACAGGAAGAAGCCTCTTTCGCGGCTAATCGTGCGGTCCACGGGGATAATAGCCCGAGCGCGGCCCCTGCATCGTTATCGCACTTGTACGGCCTATTCCAAGTACACAAAGAGTAAACGCAGACGATCGCTCTCTTCCTCTCTCGCGGCCGGGCATACCACTCAAGCCGACGAAAATTATCTCGACCTTGACCTTGAGCTGTCGGTCCCAGAGAAGAGAGTACGGCTCACCGAAGAAGAGCTAGGGCCGGAGATATGCGGGCTGACGGGGGAGGGTCGACGTCCTCTCGGGCGTTCGCCCGCGGCTGAGCCAACAATACCGGTTCTCGGGCGCGCGTGTGTGCCGAGTGTATAGGCCCCCGCCGGCGCTGCTTCTCCACCTCGTTTCGTCCCGGGATCTTTTCTTCCCCACCTCCTCCTCCTCCTCCTCCTCCTCCTCTGCTTGTATAGTGGGCAAGTTGTGTTGCTGCCGCTGCTGGCGGCGGCTCATTTTTAGATCGGCTTCGGAGGGCGACAGGTGACGAGAGAGCACGATGCCGGCTTTTCCAGTCTCACCGAGTTCGGGCCGAACAATGCAACGAGCCGCCTACCAAGCCGCCAGCAGCCGCTGGCTCCTGCTGCTTATCCTCCTGGTCGCAGGCGAGCGAGCCGATGCCAAGGCACTCGGGGCTACCTTTGACGAGCGCCAGGAGGGCAAGGTCAACGTGCAGATCGACGTCAAGGACGTGCAGATCGTCGCGCTCGTTGGCTCGGACATGTTCGAGGACTACACGGCAAGTGGTTTTTTCATCGATACTAGTGCACCTTCACCCTTCGATTCATTATAATTGTATTTTTATTTTTCAGAACTACGACTACGCCTACGACTACGCGGACTTTACGATAAAGCCGAGGCCAACACCGAGCAAGCCATCGAGCACCGAGTCTACCAAGCCCAGCAGCACGACAGTGTCCGGAGGATCGATCGACTCGAACGCGATCGATGCGACCAGAAAAAACGAGACGCTCAACGCTACCAGTGTCTCGACGTCGAGCGAGCAACCGATCGGTAACTCGACGATCCTCGTCATCCCCGAGATCCTGGCTAACGCGAGCGATGCTGGCACAACGACGACGACGACGACGAGATCGGTTAGCTCGACGCTACTGAGCAGCACCAGCAGCGAGATCGGCAAACCGATCGACGGGCAGACTAAACGACCGCAGGCGATCGCAGAGCCGAGGAAGCGCTGCCCGGTTGGCTTTCATCTCAAGTCCGGCAAGTGCTTCAAGAGCAATCTCCCTGTCTTCCCGTAAGTATATGCCTTTTTTGGGATTGTTAATTTTGCTGGGATTCGCTGGTTCCGTACCGATCAACGATTATGCTTTCGATCGTTCAACAGATCGGCCGATTTCGTTATTTCAATCGAATGATAATTAAAATACGTTGACATTCGATATAGTTTTTATATAGAAACTATATGTGTATCTGTAGGTGTGTTTATGATTTTCCAGGCCGAACTTGATGGAATCAATAATGAGAGCCACGGGCAAGTGATATACGGGCATCAAACGGAACGACTGCTATTATAAAGAGATTGATCCTTCGCTTATCACGACGTAATGAAGTTCCTAATATGAATGTTCATTTTTCATCGTTACTTTTTGTAAGATTTACTACTTAGATCGTAAGACTTGCTATGATTATATAGACAATACCTCTGGCCATAAACTGCGCGTGCTATTATGCTGTAATGATGAATAAACAAATGTATAAATAAAGACATTTTCATAAATATCATTAATACGAGATATGTATAAGTTTGTCATTTTTTTTCTTTTATATACCTATCGTTCCATCACGAAAAATCTTTTGTTTTTTTTTTTTCAAAAACATGACAATAAAGAAAAAGAGGTTCATGAGATGAGATTCGTCAAGTTTCAGTTATTTCGACAAAAGTGAATAACATTGGTATTACGCAATAAAAGAAAAAGAGAGATAAAGCCTCAATAATCTATCAATGCGCAACATATAAAGTATTTGAATAATCCGTTTAAACAAGTAAATAAGATTTAAGCTCATCGATCGTTTTCCCTTCGTAACACAGCCTTTTGCTGTGCTGTGCGCGCGAGCGTATTATTATTACCGTTAACAAGATCAAAAAATGTGTGCGGCATATAATAGCAAAGTCAGTCTTGGGCAAAGAGCTGCAAATAATATTACGCGGAATCGACGAAAACACGAAATTCTTCTCCAATTCGTTGCTTATCGGCGTAAAAAAAGTGTAAAAAAAAGAAAGAAGAGAGAGGGATAAATATACATTTAATCAGAGGCATATACGTAACCGGACTCTGCAAGCTTCCTCTTTCTCGCGCGTGCGGGTGTGTATGTGCTATAAGAGAGCCGTTGATTCGAGCCGAGAGCGCAAAAAAGAGGAGAAATAAAGGGGTAGAAGGAAGAGCATATAGCGGGCCGGCTCCGGAGAGGAGGCTGCGGCATATCGCATCATCCTCTTCCACATGCATTGCGTATACGTATAAAGAGAGAGAGTGAGGAAGAGGAAGAGGGAGCGAGCGGTAGGTGTGTAGAGATACACAGCGGGGCGAACGAAAAGCCTCGCGACGAAGCGACTGGCCCAACAGTCGCGGCCGAGACATCGCCCGCGCCGGATCAGGGAGCACACAGCATCCGGCCGCTAATTCGCCATGCCGCTGACGCTAGTACTGCTGGGCCTGCTAATAACCGCCTGCCATGCCGCCCCGACGACCTACGACCAGCGGCAGGACGGCGACGTCAACGTCAAGGTCGACCTCGACAACTTCGTCGTCCTGATAGCCCGGCCGATCTCCGCCCTCGACGTCTTCGGGGCGATGGGCCAGCTGCTCGCCGACAGCAAGAACAGCCAGCAGATGCCCGAGCCCAAGGAGACGGAGCTGAAAATTAGGATCGAGGAGTCGCGCAACAATGTCGTGCCCGTTCTCGCGGCTCTGGCTCCTGCTGCTGCTGGGGATGCGGAAACGAGCAGCCAGCCTGCGACGGACGAGGCCACGAGCCCCGTGGCGGTGCAGCAGACGGCCGAGCCCGACAAGGAGGCCCGCAGTCTGGAGCACCCGGTGCTCAAGGTCAAGAGCCGCGAGAGCAAGGACAAGGCCAAGGCCATTAGCAAGTACCACTTCGTCGAGGCGGTCGAGGAGCCCCAGAGCCTCAAGCTCGTTGGCGATTCCGTGGAGAACTGCGGACCTGGTAGGAGCCGCGATAGACTTGGCATTTGTCAAGATGATCAGTAAGGGGGGCATGGAGTTTTTCGGAATTTTTTTTTATTTTCGCGAATTATTTTTGTTAGTGCGCGGGGAAAGCGGTATGGGAGAGGCGATTTTTATTTTTCTTTTGCTGCAACTTATCCGATTTTCTTTTTGTGATATGGGGCCGGTTTGGGGATTCGGGGGGTGTCGGAGAGGGATGTAATAGGGGGTGGGCTACAACGAGGGGAATTATATGGGATATCCCGATGGCGTGGCTGAATTTTCATTTATGTAAAAGCCTTTTTCGGCTTTGATTTCCGGGATACTATAAGAATGATTAGTTTAAGGCTACGTTTTATGCAAGCACCTTACTTCCAATTGCTATTCTCGAATTGAATTGTTCGATTTCTCGATTGTTTGAAAAATTCTCGGTGCCTTTTACTCGCATTTAGTTTAATATTTTCACAACGATATTGTAATTATTAGCGCTTACGTATACTCCGAGCAATCGAGAATTGCCATTTTTCATCTTTCGCTGCCAATCAGTTATGCATTTTGCTTTTACTTCAAAAGGGCACGGTGATATTCATTATTTATAGAGATTAAGCTAAATATTTACAGATTAAGATTTTTAATGTACGCTCATAACGTACGTAGTATCCATGACACGATTTAACTATAAATTTGACAAAACGTTTACTAATAAATTGTAACGTTGCATTTAAATATGTATACACTTGAATTGATATGTACATCGATTAAGATCGACGAAATAAATAATTAGATGAGTTTTTATGAGAGCGCGTGGAGACACAAAGCGTCGCATTGTATTGAAGGATGAATCGATCGATTGATCTCCCGGCGACGTATACAGTTGTTGTACACACACACGCGCGCTTTATAAAGCAGGTTAAAAAAAGACGAAAAGGAAGTTGCACAACGACGGCTAACGTCGTTACAAAAGGTGTAGCTATATATCTGTATAAGCGAACACACGGTACGTATATATATGTAGTTGTGTATGTATGTATGTATATGTAGATGAGTCGCTTTGCACAGAGATTCATCTCCAACGGTGTGGTATACTTTGATTTTTATACACCCATTTAATTACAATGTAACCAAACTAATTTTATATAGATCACTTACTGAGTAAAAGTCTTCCCTTCTTTTTCATAATAAAGATGATTATTTTTTACACATTTGTGTGTGGACCACTTATTTACAAATCCCAAAATATAATCCAATATTTGAAAATATAATTCCTAATCATTTTTTCATCTTCTTTTTACAATTCAACTATTTTAGAATATTTTTGTACATAATAAAGCGCAAAAATGATAAAATTTCAATTTTTTTTATTTTATTTCTTGATTGAGATAATTTTAAACGAGTATACGTCACTTTTTATCAAAAGCTCAAAAAATCATTGGCAAAACATTAAATTTTCACAAAATGATTTAAGTCAGAACAGGCTATTGTTATTATTACATTATTATTCAGCAGTGTTGTTATTATTGCACTAAAACATCGTAGTTAATGTTGTTAATAAATCCAGCTGTTCTCAATAAAATAAAGTTCATTTCTAGATTGTAAGCAGTCACAAACTAGCAAATAAAAGCTTCAGAAACCCAATTACCTCATCGTTATCATTAAATACCCATCAAGCTCATAGGCGAGTGTATAGAACACTATAGCGTTTACGCAGCTGTACACCCTTGCCCTCGCGCCATGTGTTGAACAAAGGCCGGTGGAAAAAAGCAAACCAACCAGTTGAAAATGCCGAGAGATAGAGCGTATAAATAAAAGCAAGTGTACACACATACGTGTATCAGTCATGCTTGCAGGGAAGGAAGAGGAGGAAAAAAAAGGGAATTACGCTGAAGAGAGAGAGAGGAAGAGCTATGCGCCAAGCGTGTGAGTATATAGACACAGAGAGGGAGAAGCGCGGGGCCAACGTCCGGCGTTGGCCCCTCTGCCAACAGGCTTCTTCTCTCCACGCGCGCGCCCCGGGTACCGAGAACAACATTATACGTATACCGATCACCCTTTGGGGTTCAATGCACGCACATCTCCTCGGCACGAACGAGTTTCGGCGCTGCTGTGCTCGCCTGAGAGAGAGAGCAGCCACTCTGCTGCTGCTCCGGTGTTTTGGGCGTATAATCAAGCTGTTTTTTTTTCTTATAACGATTTTTTAACGATCCCCAGGATGTTTTTCGATTTTTCATCCCACGAGAGATACTGTGTGCCGATCGCAGCAGAAGATTAATCTATAGGTCCATCGGCGGCGACGAATAATCACGGCTAAAAGGCGGATGGAAAGGGTAACGGGGGATAGATACATCTCCCACGTGTAATACACGCAGACTCTCGGGCTCTGTTAACGGTTCCTCTCCTTACGCAACCCGCCTGTGAGATGTCTATTCGACCCAACCGCGAGTGTATTTACGCGCGTATTACAAAGAAAGCAAACGCCAAAAAGAAACGAGCAAACAAAAAGGAATCCAAGCCAGACGTTCACCTCGGTTTTGTGAAAAAAAAAAAAAATTGTTGGAGAGTGAGGGAGGAGAGGGGCAAGAGAGAAGGCATGTATCCTGCCGATGGGGCTCTCTCACGGGTTCTTGAACTTGAGCGTCTCGTTCTTTTTTCCCACAGGAGGGTACGTACGAGAGAGAGGGGAAGATCAAGGTAGAGAGGAAAGGAGGGGGGGCAAAGGGAAGACTCGGGCGCGCGTTCCGCTAGCCGCGGCTGTTCTCGGGACAGGAGAGCTTGGCGCAGTCACAGCCGCGACGAGACTCCGCTTGGCAGGATATATCCCAAGGTATACACCACACACTTGGCTACTTGGCTGCGCATTTCGTTGATTCCTACGAGGTAGGCTTATCGGGTGACGCTTTTTTAATTAGTGCTTATCGAGACTTTTTCTTTGTAACTCCGAGATATGCGGAGCTTTTTTGTTTGATTCGTTATCAACTGGAAATAAAAATCCTGCGAAGATTATTATACTTGTAATAAAGTTCGTTCATGAAATCCCTTTAACTAACGTTGTTTTGGTTTTATAATTTAATCAGAGTAACAAAATAGAACTAAAAATGGAGGCGAGCATCAACCTGCGCATCTTCAAGCTCATCCTGCTGGCACTCGCGCTACTTGGGATCGTCGGTGTCAAGGCCAATCCTCTAATGCACTACACGCGCGATCGCGAGTCCAGGCCCGAGCGTAACGAGACTCCGAATACGGAAATTAAGAAGGAGCCGATAATCGATCACTACGATCAGCGACAGAACGGCTCGGAGAACTACAGGCTCAAAGGTACGTGCTTTATAAAAACGATTCTCCGTTAGGCTTTGATATTTTTTATAAACGCATTCGCTCGACTTCCCAGTGGACGGCCTGGTGTTCATTCTCGCGCCGGCCGACACTCTGCTGCTCGGCGCGGCGATGGAGCCGAATTTCACCTCGCTCTTCTCCGACATCAACAAGCCCAAGCCGAAACCAGAGGAGGACGAGCTCTTCAAGCCGTCCAAGCTCGAGAAGGGGAGCATTTTTAAGTCGGCTCATCACGACCCGTCGCACGCTCCTCACAAGTAAGCCTCGCCTTGCTATTTGCAATAGATACGCGATCGACATCAATTCTGATTGGATTGTTCATTATTTTTTGCAGGCCGGCCCTACGCATATCGAACTTGATAGCGCCGTTTCTCAATCGGATCCGTCACTCTCAGCAAATGAAAAAATAAGACGAGGAAGGGCTGTTTCTTTTTTCTAGTATTACTGTCGATTAATCATTCGCGTAGTGTGCTAAGATTAAAAATTAAAAAAAAATATCGTAAGTGATATTAGGTGATATTTATATAGACTATTTATGTACGTACGGAGTAATATTTTGTAAATGCATTCATAAAAAGAAATAAATGTCTGCTTCTCTTTTTTTTTATATGGAAAAAAAGGTTTATTCGCATTTGTTTTGTTTTTCTTTTTCTTGTCTCAACATTTCATAATCACACATTCAATTGATCTTACAACGTTATCGATCGCTCTCGCTCCATCTTCCTCCCCTTTTTATTCTTTTTGGTACATAGACATGGTATTTCGATAAATGGTATAAAAATGATACTATCCGACGTTATAGTTTAGCTGTACAACGAAAGCTCGTCGGCTATAAAAACACAAGTAGCGCTGCAATTGCGCGACGCTACGAAACGAAAGGACATCAGTTCTCTTGCACAGCTAAGCAATTTCAAGTCTCTTACAACACAAGCTCGAACGAAAATAATTAAGTTCGTTTGATTAAAAATTATCGATATAACTACGATACCTAAGCGATATGTTTTCATGCTTGCAGCGACGTTATAACCGACGTTAAAAAAAGAAGCCGAAAATATCGCGGAAGCTCTTTTCTTTTCGAAATACTTGATTATAAAATAAACTGATTATATTGATATATTGTTTTGCCATTTCAAATTCTTGTCAATCGATCGCAGAGACACGACACTATGATTCGTTTTATCAATTTTTTTTTTTTCGTTTCAAGTATAGTTTAAATACTCAAAATTACTAATTATTACTATATACACTACGTTATTATTTAATCACTGGTACTTCGTTCTACCAAGCACGTTTCGATCACATTACAATCTCAATAATAATTTCTTGTAACCCTGATTGTTCAATCTCTACTTGTTGAGAAATCGTCAACAGTAAACTGTTTAATTTACCCTCACGCTATATATACAATCAATTGAAATTCCACGCCATACATTTTTTCGTACCAACTGTCTCATAGGAATATCGCGCTAAGTGTGTTTAGGATACCGTTGTTGATTATTCTTCAAAATAATCTACTAACTGTAGAATGCAATTGATATCTTATGACTCAAAAGAGACAAATTGACTCATAGAATTGATAAAAATAGAATTCTGTTTAGTACTACACGATAAAATTTAAGAGCACACGTTTGATGAGAGAAGGACAGTAGCGTTTGCATTTTGATCTCCGTCTTTCGATTCTGACAAAATACATTTACTCTTCTCCATTTGGCCGTCGACTATTAATTCTTTCACGTCGTTTATCTGCAAAATATTCTACGTTAATTTACTGATTTTAAATTTTTGGTCACCATTAGAGTATTGAATATACTTACTTCTTTTATCACATGTTTACAATTTTCGATTATGCTACTCTGTTCATCCACGCCATTACTGAAAATATCCTTTTCAGATTCTTGGCTTTCTACAGTCTTCCTTTCAGCTAGAAATATTTCTAGCCTCGTCTCTAATTCCACTCTGAAATGAAAAAAAAAACAAAGAAATTCATTAAAGGATCATTGTTATGTACAATTTTATGCGTTTAATAAACAAGTAAAGAATTTACTTTTCGTCCTTTAATTCTTGAATGCATGTATCGTTGTCGAGTTGAATAATACGCAAGACTTTCAAAAGTTTTGTGACAAGATTGTCAACGTCAATGACTTGATCGACAAGACTAGTGGCTGGACAGTAATCAGTCAGTGGTAGCGCTTCGGACGGACCGTTTTCTGACTCGCTTATTGACTCGCAGTTTTCTTCTTCCTCGTCTTCAACCTAGAAATGTATTAAATGTCACATATTAAAATATAAGTTTAATGAAAATTTGAATTTATAAATTTTACATCTTTCGTTATGTATATTCACCTTACGCCTATGTAATATTGCTTGCGTTAAATTCGTTAGGCTACTAGATTCACCGTTTATTTTAATGTTCTTAAGATCATTGTCGTCGGTTGACTCGGGAACACCCAAGACTCGTCTAAGTGAATCAGAACTAGATACCATATTGTGCGAATATGTATCTGGCAAAGGAACATCTTCTAACACACTTTCCATCATTAAACAAGGCTCTGTTTCGAAATCGAGAATATCGGACGAAGATTCTGTACTTAAGTCTGTAAATAAAAGCCAATGAAATTTATCAAATGAAATATCATCTTAATCGTATTCAATGCATTGTTATGATATAAAACCGAAAGACTACAAACCTTTTCGTATAGTTTTGGACGAGTCGGAAGCTTTCTTTTCGTTCGTTTGTTTTGTCGCAAACGGATGCGTCGCTGCATTCCTAATTGCTCCTATAACGGCTGAGACGAAGGAACCTCGCTTGGGGCTCGGCGTGCAGTCTTTGATACTGTGCTTAGAACTAACAGGACTTGACTCGATGCTACTGTTGCTTCGACTGAAGGCTTCGTTATGGTAAATAACGTCCTACAAAGGAAAAACACATTTTCAATAAAAACAAAGAAGAGAAATGGTAAATAATGTAAAAAAAAATAAAGTCTATGAACGGACAACCGTACCTCCAAATCTTTTTCCGAAATATTATATGACACGATTAATTGATCCACAAGGGCCTCTAATCTACTCCCTAAACCTGAAAGAGCAACAGAGGCGCCCGACACCGCCGCGCCTTGTGCCAACAAGAGCTCCTTGCTCCTTCTCTCCACGGCATTAAGTTTCATGCTCAAAGACAAGTTCTCCTGTCGCCTCTGCTCGCTTATTCGCACGAGATGCTTGCACTCCTCGGTTTGCCTCTCCAATTCCGACGACAGCTGCTTTATACTCTCGTCTTTCCTCTTCAACTCATTTTCCGACTCCTTCAGCGCCATTTCCAACGTTGCCTTTTCCTCCTGCAAAAAGTCCTGCATTTCCAACGACTCTGCCTCGAGTTCTTGCTGTTGCTGTATCAGCACTTTCTGAGCGGCTAAACTTTTCTCCAAATCCTGAAAAAATACAACGTTTAATTTCGGTAAAAACCATTTACAGAAGCTTGTCATTGCTATAAACGTAAACCTTACCCTGCTAAGCATCCTACAGAGAGACTGCAGGTCGGCAATCTCTGTTTGCTGATTAGCCAGAGTTTGCCCGGAAGACTGGAAGTGCGACTCGAGCTCCAAGAAACTGTCGCTTCCACCTGCAAAGCACAACGAGCCAATTAGTCCCAGAAACTTGCCAAACTCGAGAATTGAGGAAGGTCGAGGTAGATGAGCAATCGGACAGACCTGCATGCTCGGATACCGGGGTGCCGAGCATAGCGAGCACCCTCTGGGCGTTCCTGTCGAGCTCCTGCCTGGCGAACGCGTGATCGGCCTGCTCCTCCTCGAGCTTCTTCCGCATCTCCGCCAGCTCGGCGTTGATCTTGTCGTTCTCCTTGGCGCGCGCCTCCGCCTCGTCGCTGGCCTTCTTGAGCTCGGCCTTGAGCCGCTGCAGGTCCTCCCAGCTGCCCTCGGTCTGGCTCTGCCGCTCGGACGTCTCGGCGCTCTCCGGATGGGGGATGATGGTGGCGACGCCGGCGAGGCAGCTGTCGATGTCCTTGCCCGTGAGGCCGGTCTGCACGCTCGTCTCGTGGTAGATGCGCGTCCGCTCCGGGGCGGGCTTCTGCTTGGGGTACGGCGGGAGCAGGCCCTTGTGCTGGCCGCCGGCCGGGCCGTTGGCGGGCTTGCGGCCGAGCAGCCGGTTCAGGCTGGCGTCCCGGCTGCCGGAGCGGCTGCGACTGGCGACGGGCGGCCGCTCGGCCGGGGCCCGCTGGCTGGCGAACCTGCTGCTGCCCCGGGCGGCCGAGCGCGGCAGTGTCCCGTAGGCGTCGAGGGTCTTGCTGCCGGTGCTCGGGTCCAGGCTCAGCGTCATCTTGTCCTGGAGCCGAGCCGCCCGGCCGCCGCCGGCCTCGGCCCTCGGCCCGTACAGGCTTGTGCTGCGGCCGACCGTAGAGAGGGACTTGCGCCCGTCCTCGGAGGGCGTGGAGCTCGGCGTGCCCGTCGCCGCGGCGCGCGTGCTCGATCGCGCGCTCGAGGCCCCGCGTGTCCGCGTCGAAGCTGCAACAACGGAGAGTTATCAGAGCGTTTCCGCAATATTTTTAATTGAAAACAGTCGAGCGGCTTACCGGCCGTCCTGCCGCGCTGGGCGAGGTCCTTGTTGATCTCGGTGGTGAGGGCGGACGGCAGGGAGTCCGGGCGGGTCCTCGACCTCGAGGCCGCGGTGCTGGCGGTGAGGCTGCTGCTGCAGCAGGCCGCTCGGCTCGAGGACGGCTGGGGGTTGGGGGCCGGCTGGGAGGGCTCCCTCGGGGTCGACTTCTCCCTCGATCTGCCTCGGTCCCTAGCGCTGCTGCTGCCGCTCTGGCACTTGCTCCCGAGGCCGCGCTGCGTCGCCGAGGAGGCTCGGGGCTTCGCTCTCGCCCCCGTCGCCGTCGTTCCGTTTACCAAACCGCCGTTCGTTGCTGCTGCCGCTGCCGGCTTGCCGTTACACCGGCTGCTCCCGCTCTTCTGCGAGTCCGTCGTGCTACGGTCATACGCGCGCAAATTGTAGTTTGGCCTTTCTGTGTACGTCTGTCTTTTATTCTTTTCTCGTGCTTTCGGTATTTTTACGTTGTAATAAAGCGGCACTCTGTCCTCGGCCAAGTTTTTCAGCGTTTCGTTCTTTATTTGGAATTCGGTGTGTGGTTTTACGGAGATGAAAAAGGAATCTGGGTTTACGAGGAGGTTGTAAAAAGGATTGTTTGCTGCGTTGTTTTAGTCTAATTTAATTATTTCGACGATTGGTTCCGAGAGGTTATTTATTTGTGACAATCCAAGATTTTTCTTTCTTTTTCTTAAACTCTCAGCATTCACGCTGATAGCAGTTTAAACAGCAATTCGTACGTTTCCGTTCGAGGGTCAATGAGAACAAAGACACGAGACCCCAAAAGTACAAACCAGTTTTCCCGAAAATTTGACCGCGCCAACGATGACTGAGAAAATGCAAATGCACTGCGCGCTGCGTTGTCTAGCGTTTCCCATCGATTCCCCTTCTCACACCATACCTCCCAATTTCCCGTCAATCCTAAAACATCATTAGAAATATAAGCCCGCTTTTCTTTAAAAAAATCGCTCAATATTCAATAGATTATAATCAGTAGTACATCGTCTTTTTGTAACTTAGCCGTTAGTGCGTGTAGTGCCTAAATCATCTAGTTTAGTTAAATCAACAGCACCGAGCGCTCTAGTTGTGCTCTCTTTGTGTTAGTTACATGTACTTATATTACGAAAGTAAAAAGTGAATAACGAAATTCAGTATTACAAATTTGGACTTAATTATTATGTTACTCGAATAAAATTGAACACTTTTCCTTCATCTAAAATCGAGGGTCTACAGATAACAATCAAGATAAGAATTTTACTTATTAAACGCGATAAGCTCTCGAGCCAATTCCGGTAAAACCAAGCGCCTCCATTTATTATTTTCCTTAGATATATTTAACGCCACGCTTACCCGACTCTTGTGCAAGCCGCTCGGCACAACGAGTCATCTAAATACTAAAAAGTAGCATAAAACTTCTCGCTGTTCCTCACAGCCAATTAAACTGGCGACAAAGCGTTGGGATCCGGTTCGCGAACGACCTTTAATATTTAAACTAAATTAAGTAGAAGAAAATTTTCTTTCCTCTCCTTCATTTATTCTCTCATGTCAACTTTTTTTTTGTTTTTCCTCCTTTCATTAAATCAATTCCCTAGAAACAGATACGACAGTGTTAAAAACGGAGTTCGATTTTCGAAAACAGATATATTTCTCTCTCTCTCTCTCTCTCTCTCTCTCTCTCTCTCTCCCTTTTTCAAAAAGAAATAGTACATTACGCAACAAGGGAGGTAAAGTAAAGAAAGTCTCAGATCTCACGAAAATTGTCACCCGAGGCGAAGCCGAGGGTGACATTCGTGAGATCTGAGGCTTCTTTACTACCTCCCGTGTTGCGTATACGATTTTTCATTCCTGCGTCGGCACTTTCTGCCCGCAGAGATGAAAAGGTCCTTTTTTATTACCTACCCAACTCTCCTCGGGCCTACTTTAACTAGCGGCCCTTCCTTTTGACCTGCTGACATCGACGGTCACTCATTATCTTATCCTAAGATCTGCTTTCACTAGCGGTCTTCCCTAAACTCGCTGTAAACGGCGGTTACTCCTTTTTATTTCCCAAGGCCTGCTTTAACTAGCGGCCTTTCCCGTTTGACTTGCTGATACCGGAGGTCATTCCCTATGAACCCAACTAAGAAAGGTGGAAAAAATATATATTACGGAAACTCGCGCTAGAAAAATATTTCCTCGAATCACGATTACTCAAAGTGAACGAGCGCAGACACGCGCGCACTACCTGTCGCAGACGAAACGGGAATGAATCCTCAAATTAATTTTAAGGAAATCATAGGCAAAAAGTTCGAAGAGTTTTTTAAATTCGCAGATTTTGAATTAAAAAAAATCTTCCTCACAAGACAAATCTACTGAAAAGACTCTACCAAACCCTAGACCCCTGCAACCTCGAACGCATAAAATTACGCCGCCTGTTGCCGCAGTTCGATCGCTACCTCCGATAATTGCGATCGACGACTAAACTTATACTCACTTTTTCTCTTCGACTTCTTTTCCCTTCTCTCTCTTTATCATTCACAATGGCGGATCAAGAAGCCATTGCAAACCTAACACACCATCAAAATATCACGGACACTTTGTTGAACACCATGGGAGAAGCTCTCCTTAACATCCCCAACTACGGCGGAAAAAATATGCCCCTTAAAACGTTTCTACAAGACGTAGAAAACGACCTAAATATATACCCAGAAGGCATAAGAGCAGCCTTCTTTAAAGGCATCGTAGCAAAATTGCGAGAAACAGCTCGTGACTCTGTAGGCGAGATTGAGATAACCTCGATCGAACAGCTGAAAGACGCACTTAAAGAATATTTCGCGCCAAAAAAAATTATACACTCAATATTGCGCTGAGATACAGGGATCTCGGATGCCTAGAAATGAGACTGTGATGGAATATTACAGTCGCATTAAAAACCTTATGGAGGGCACGAAATCCTCGCCAGAGGAAAAATTCGCAGCAGCGTAGGTCCCTCACATGGTTACCATGCTTGAAGGCATTGCACTTGAATCTTTCAAGCGAGGGCTTGCGGATAAACTCTTGTATGCCGTAAGTGTACAGGCCGCTGCAACCTTAGATGATGCAGTAAAGATAGCGCGACGTATCGAAGGAGGTATGACGGGATCGGAGGACACGAAAGGCTCCTTAAACATCTTGGAAGTTCAAGACAAATCCTCGGAAGCCCAAAAGAAGAACGTAAACATAAAAAATTAACAAGAAAAAAACTGACTCAATGGTCAAAGAAGCAAGTCCACCGGACGAAACAGAATTCGAATGGGATAATTCTCACCTCGAATTTTCCAATCAATTTCGTCATAACCCTATAGCCCGTTCGACCCCTGTAGAATTAGATATTTTCGATCACAATCACCCATCTCGTCCAACCACCCTTTACCCCGTTCACGAAGTCGACGAAGCAGAAAACACTGGGGCCACTGATGAATACTCATACTTAGACACGATTCCTCCAGGACTCTTTTATCCTGAATTTATGAAACAACCAGTGAACAAGATGCGAGTAAAACTTATTAACCAAAATTTTACCCAACAGTCCGATAATATTTTACATTTTTCAACGACCGATTGCGAATTCACTACCCCTATCTCTCGACTATTCATCGATCTAAAAATAAATCGACAAAAGGGCACTCAAAGCATTAAAATCAAAACCAGAACAAATCATCGTTACCCCACTCACCAAAACAAAAGTTATAAGCGCATTTTTAACAAATCGCCACTATGACTCGTTTAGCATTAACGACTTGCGAAATACATTACACATTCATTCCAACACATCTTATTTACACGACCAGTTAAACAATTTAATAACCGGGACAGCCTATAAAGGGCTATGACCACTACATATAGACATTAACTATTTTAAGTTGCTACACAAAAGAACTGATTGGTTACAGAATAAATTTGTAGAAGTAACAGACGCAATAGAGGAAATTGAATCCATCATGCCCAACTACAATCCACATATCAAAACAATTAAGAAAAGGAGTGTACCTTTTGGCTTCATTGAAAGCTTAAGCAAAATGCTCTTCGAAACATTATCCGAAGAAAATAGCGATAATTATAATAGTCAGATAGCCGAATTATTCAAGGGACAAATTCGACTAGCACAGCTAGAAAAAGACAATGTCCATATCATTTGACACTCTTTTAAGGATATAGAAGTCAAAATTAATTCAACAAAAGCAATAATTAACTCTACTATATATACTTTAAGAAACAAAGTAAACAACGAAGAATATTCCCTGCATATTTCATCCGTAGTCGGAGAAATAAAATCTGCTCTAAACTCATACTCCGAAACTTTCAACACGCTATTCGACATAGTAAGACTAGCTTTAGTTGGTCATCTTCACCCAGCACCTTTAACCATGCGAAATAATAACGCAAATTCAGCACAATCACCCAGATTATGAATTCCCGATACCTAAAGATCATGATAGAGCAAAAAAATTGGCAAATATCGCCACTGACAATAATTATTTCTCTCAGATTTAACGCCACGCTTACCCGACTCTTGTGCAAGCCGCTCGGCACAACGAGTCATATAAAAAAACTAGAATAAAACTCCTCGCTGTTCGTCACAGCGAATTAAACTGGTGACCAAAGCGTTAGGATCCGGTTCGCGAATAACCCTTAATATTTAAACTAAATTAAGTAGAAGAAAATTTTCTCGTCTTTCCTTCATTTATTTTCTCTCTCATCTCAACCATTTTCATTGTTTCATGAATCATTTCTCTAGAAACAGATACGTGCGAGTCTGCTTTTCCGACTGGCAAATAACACGTACTCTTCGTAAAATAATACGTTACGGAAATACGTGTCTCTTAAACGGAGAATTCGGTGACTACGGTCTTTCTAACCTTTTTGCAGACGAAATATACGACATTGTTAAAAACGGAACTCTTTTAACGGTGACACAAAAGTCGTACAAAGTACGTATATACGTCGATACAGTTGTGAATTTCAAAAACTAAGACATATTTATTTTCCTCTTTTTACCTTTCTTAAAAAAAAGGCCCTTTTTTACTACCTAACCAACTCTCCTCAGGTCTGCTTTAACTAGCGGCCTTTCCTTTCGACCTGCTGACATCGGCGGTCACTTATTATCTTACCCTAAGATCTGCTTTCACTAGCGGTCTTCCCTAAACTCGCTGTAAACGGCGGTTACTCCTTTTTATTTCCCAAGGCCTGCTTTAACTGGCGGCCTTTCCCGTTTGACCTGCTGATATCGGCGGTCATTCCCTATGAACCCTACCTTTTCAAAACAAACTAAGAAAGGTGGAAAAAATATATATTACGGAAAATCGCGCTAGAAAAATATTTTCTGGAATCACGATTACTCAAAGTGAACGAACAGATACGCGCTCACTTACCTGTCGAAGACGACACGAGAAAAAACCCTCAAGCTAATTTCCCAGAAATCATAGGCAAAAAATTCGAAGAATTATTTAAATTCGCAGATTTTGAATTTCAAAAGACATCTTCTTCACAAGACAAATTGACTGACAAGACTACCAAACTCTAAACCTCTGCAACCTCGAGTGCATAAAATTACGCCGCCTGTTGCCGCAGTTTGATCGCTACCTCCGATAATCACAATCGACGACTATTCTCACTATTCATTCCGATTCTTTTTCCTTTCTCTCTCTTTATCATTCACAATGGCGGATCAAGAAGCCATTGCAAACCTAACACACCATCAAAATATCACGGACACTTTGTTGAACACCATGGGAGAGGAAAAAATATGCCCCTTAAAACGTTTCTACAAGACGTAGCAAAATTGCGAGAAACAGCTCGTGACTCTGTAGGCGAGATTGAGATAACCTCGATCGAACGTCTGAGAGACGCACTTAAAGAATATTTCGCGCCAAAAAAATCATACACGCAATATTGCACTGAGATACAGGGATCTCGGATGCGTAGAAATGAGACTGTGATGGAATATCATAGTTGCATCAAAAACCTCATGGAGGGCGCGAAATCCTCCCTAAAGGAAAAATTCGAAGCACCGCAGGTTCCTCCAGCATGGTTACCATGCTTGAAGGCATTGCACTTGAGTCTTTCAAGCGAGGGCTTGCGGATGAACTCTTGTATGCCGTAAGTGTACAGGCCGCTGCAACCTTAGATGATGCGGTAAAGATAGCGCGACGTATCGAAGGAGGTATGACGGGATCGGAGGACAGGAAAGGCTCCTTACACGTCTTAGAAGTTCAGGACAAATCCTTGGAAGCCCAAAAGAAGAACGTAACCTTCCAAAATTATAATCGGCAAAGGCCCCCTTGGCAACAACGATATCCCGATAATAGAACCCCCTCCCCTGGTAGAGAACAATATAGGTCTCAGAATAGATCGCGTAGCCTCGTAGACCAATTTAAACAAGATCAACATAGAAGCGAGTACAGGCCTCGCAGCCCCAGTCCTTACATCATATCCAACAACAAAAATTATCGAATGGATCTCCACTCAGACAAATACAACGCGACTATGAAAACGTCATAGACACCCAAGCAGATAAACTAATAATAGCAGATAAATTCTAACTAATTAAGGTGAAGGGACAAATTAAGTTAATAAGGTGACGGTTAATATGGTCATGGAACATGGCACCACCAAATGGATTATTGAAATTAAAAGAAATCAACGTGCCTTGTTTTGGGCTACTAGGCGGAGTTTGTCCTGCAGAATACCCGGAGGTCTACAAAATTGTACACCAAAGCAGCTGCTTGTACGTCAGACAACCAGATTCATATTTGTACTGGTATAAAGCAGTCCGAAAAATTATATGTACCAACTGCATCCACAATACGAGGTTCACCGAAGGTTTTCTGTCTTCGTGAACACAAAAATTTCCACCGAATAACCAGAGACGAACCTTGTTATCTTAACTGCGTAGACTGCCACCGACCTTTTTTAAAACTAAGATCAACAATCGACTGCGTCAACTGTTTTCAAGTCAGTATACAACTAGAGAACAAGATACTAGTCGAAGGAGGAACTCTAGTCCCCGGGCCCCGAATAAAATATTAATTTAAAATGAATATTACTTTACTAATTCTAATCTTAAGTTCGGTAACGGTCAATTATAATGTCACAATACGACATCTCAAAAATCCCAATATTCACTTCGAATATCAAGGCATCATACGCGTACAAACTCAATGTATAAAAGTTTTTACAATCATAAAATTAGGAGAACTCGCGCCAAAACAAAACGACATATTGTACCAAATAGGCATCGTAAATATGATGAAATTCCACTACACGAAATTAATACAGAATTATCCGACATCGATAAATTTGACTTTGCCGTCAAAGTTCGTTCATGGATCAGTACATTAGAAGATTTTATTGATTACGGGCTACAAATATACAATCGATTACTAACCCTATTGCGTAAACTCAGCTACCAAGATGTTTAAGACCTTATACTACCTATAGATAACCAATACATAGAAGCGCAAGCCGAAACTTATGAACAAAACTTTAAAACCCGTTGGATCAAGGATTACATATCTCCACACATTTCAAAAACCTCACAATCAATCATTATCATCTTGATTATACCCATATTATCCTCTGAAGCCTACACTCTTTATAAAATATATCCAGTCCCTACCTTCAATACCGAACAAACTGGAAAACAAATCACTAATATAAAACCATTTATAGCTCGACACTTAAATAATTATTTATTACTTACAGCCGAAGATGTAAATCACTGTATACATACCCCCCGTTATTTAGTATGTAAACATGTAACAAACTCACCTGCTTCACCAACTTGCGAATCTACATTGTTAACAACGCCGCTTACAAACAACACCGATCTCTGCAAAACCATTCCAATCCGAGCGGATAGGGTCTACTATACTCATTTACCGGATACAAACACCTGGTTATATTCCACGCCTGTACCAACTTCCTCATACATACAATGTTACAACAAAACCAAAGATGTACTACCTTTAGCAGTATCAGGGCTGATCAAATTAGACAATAATTGCAAAATAGAAATAACCCAACCTCTTCCATTACCTAACACTACATTTGATCTCACTTTAACTACTAAGACATCGGTCACAACTCCAAATCACCATTTATTATATATATCGCCGTTCACTTCTTTACTTATATGTATATTAACTATCAAGTGGCGCGGTAACGCCACGAAGGCAAGTTTGGAAAAACTGCGTTCGGTGCCCGCTCCATTCTACACGCTAAAATTGGATGGAACGTTTTTAAATTTGAAAAATAATGGTTATTTTACATAGATCTGCATGATTTAAGTTACTATAATAATTTTATAGCCTAAACTTTTATTTAATATAAAAAAATTGACTCAGAAAGGTCTTTTTCTATTAAATTGGCGATGACAATAGGTTAAAACGCGGAAATAATTTTGTCAAATTTGTTTTTACCCTGAATTGGCGTTTCACGTTTTTACTCTGAATTGGCATTTCACGTTTTTACCCTGAAGTTGCATGCAAAATCAAAAGTAGTGAGATTCTAAAAATAAACTACGAGCATTAAAAAAAAGGAAACAAAGTCATTGAAATCTACTCTGACAAGTTCAACCCCAACCGATCAAATAAAAAAACACCCGAAAATCATCATTGGCCCCAGGACAGAAAGCACAAAGAAAAACGTCGAAAAGCAAGAGTAAGCCACATGCAAAAAAGCGTCTTTGAGACTAACTGAGCTGCGTTATTCTTCTTCTTAGGCTGAGCATTAGCCGGTAGGCCGTTGCGCTTCTGCACGCGAGCGGCCGATACGCTGCCGGCAATGGAGGAGCTCTCGCTGCCGGCCTCGCTGGTGTTACCGCCGCCGCCCGCACCGGGCCCCTGGCCAGTCGCCGAATTCCCAGACTGTCCCTTCTGCGCCTCGGCGCTGAGCCGCATGTCCTCGGGCAGCTGGGCGCAGGGGTCTTCGTAGACCGAGCAGCAGCTGACGAGGCTCGAGTCGCAGGAGGCCTCGTCGAGGCCGTTACAGCTGCTCGCATAGCCGTCGACGCTGTTGCGGCTCTGTACCTGCGTTACGTACACAGAGAGAGAAACGATCAAAATACGATTACATGCATGCACACTCGGCGCGCGTGTGACGTAAGGTCATAGAGAGGTCGAGAGAGAGAGTCCGTCACGTGATACCCTTTGTACGGTTCTTCCCCGTGTGGTTATCTCCCGGACGATATCGTAAATCTCATAACCCTCTCTCTCTCGCTCTCTCTCACACGCGCGTACTTGAAAGCGTCAATGGTTTCGATCGATCTTGCTTATCGTCGCGCTACTTACCACTCCGCAAGAAACATGTTTAGATAAATTTAGAGCAATAGAAAATATCGAGATACTTGAAGATAACGCGCAGCTCAGGGATATCGTTGTTTATACACACGTATAATGAACACATAGATACGCACCCTCGGGGGCTCGGTGGCGCAGCCCTCGACGCCGCTGTCGCTGCCGTCCTTGCTGTCCTTGCCTTCGACGTCGTCCTTCTTTTCGTTCTCCGGTACCTGTACAGCCTCCTCCTCCTCGTCGCCGCCGAGGAGGCCAGCAGCTGTGCCAGCCGTCGGCACGTGTATGACCGTGACGTTGCACTCGCTCGTCAGCGTGCAATTCTCCTCGGTGCTGTTGAGCGTGGCGTCGGGATCGTCGAGGCTCTCGTGTCGATCGGCCAACGGCGAGGCCATGAGCTCCTCGTCCTCCTCGTCGGCCGGCATGCCCGAGTCTTGTCGCGACACGCCGTTTTGCACCGCCAACTGTTGATTGTCACACGATTCTACTGTGTTTCTTCTTTTTTCAATTACAAACAAAATTAAATGCGCCCGAGGCGTGTATGGCGTACCTTGTCGTTATCCTGCTCCTTGACTAGGGACTCCATGCTGTGGCTGGTCGGTTCAGTCATTTAGTGAAAGCCCGCCCGAGCGGCCTGTCCATCCTCGCGCGACTCTGCAACGATCGAAAGAGGAAAAGGGCGTTAAGTTCGTCTCTGATAGTCGGGGGAAATTGCAAGGGGAGGCAGCAAGATCGTATGTGTGTATTCAGGGGAGTGCTTCAAGGCGGGCCGGAAGACGACGAGAGCAATCAGTCGAGAGTCGATTGGACTGGACTGCTCGTTGGTCGTTAGATGAGATGGGGTCATATTCTGCTTCTACGTTTTGTGATTATTTGATTTTAAAATCGACTGGACTGTGCGATTGAACGATTGAAGGTGCGAATGGTATATATTTATTATACCAAATGCGATAAATGCTTGATCACTGTTATAATTGAGATAGTTTGATACACTGATAAAAGTTTTACGTAAAATTTATCGTTATTTTCACCCCAAAATTTTACGTGAAAAAACGTAAAAAGTAATCGGTGCCTCGTAAAAATTAGGAGAAGAGTCATAATTTTTATATTATTTTAAATAAAAATTACTTTAAATAAAAATCAGCATAAATAATCCCAGATTGTCAGTTTGCACCACGATTACCCTGAAAATCACGGTAATTTTTATCGGAAACTTCTATCAGTGTAGAATCGGAATTTTTTTATCTTTATTTACTAATTTTTATAGATCAGGCGAAAATTTTAGATTGCATATTCATTTACAATGTGATCGAGGTGGAGAAATCATTTGAAATAAAAATGTCATATCAACATAGCGTCACTATCTATTTGGAAGATGATTTGAGATATTGAAACTTATTATTATTTTTTAATACGTCGCTGATGTATTGTTTTCATTTCAAGAAGCATTATCATTCACTATAATAGGATCTTTTTTTTCTCATACTTATGAGTGAATAAGTATTTTTTTAACCAAAGAACATTTATACAATAATACGATTAAATTTTTTTTTTAATTGAAAATTTTAATGCCTACGAAACAGTAGACACCTGTAAGTGCAATTATGCGATTCACCAATATCCAACCTTGCTTTAGTTCTAAAGTATATTCTTACGCTACGTACTTGAAACAACTTATATTGAAATATTGACATTTATGAAGTACTCATAAATGTCAATATTTATATGTAAGGCTATGTACTTATAAATAAGGATTAAAAAATTAATAATTTTAATCAAAGAATTACGCAAACGTGAAAGGGGCTTGTTAAATTGTTCAAATGGCCCATAAACAATCTATAAAATAAAGGCAAGAGTTATCTATAATGTTACTCGTACATTAATTACTGCACTCGAGAATAAAAAAAAAATTTATCGACCAAACATTCAATTTTTACTTAGAAGTAAAGTGCAAAAGATTAATAGCTGATAAACAATAATTATTGCGCTATCTATAAATCAATACATTAAAAAAAATGTCATTATCTCAAAGACAATATTTTACAAAAACTTATGGTTTTACAAGAGCAAAGTACCGTAATCCTCGACAAGCCATCACCTTTACGTATATCAATTAACCAAGTAAAAATCCCATCCGTCATTCCGATCCTCCACTTTCTCCGCGAGCCCGAAAACAGACTCTGTAATGACGCGCAAATGGAAAGTCAATTGTTGCGCGCAAAGGGAGGGGGGGATGGTCGTGAGTTCGCTGAATCTCATGAGTACCCCGTATAAGTCACGCGCAACTGATAACACTTGGAGAGGATTATTTTTTTATTTTTTTGGATTATGATTTTTATACTGCGACGGGCCTTCCCCGGACTGAATCGCCGATTGGGCGTCAAGGCCGCACTGTTCGATGCATCAACTTTATATTTACGTCGAAAGAAAGTGGGGATGCGATACAAAAATGTTCTGTAATATACTAATTTCGTAGAGCGAAAATAAAGTTTAGCAATTCTAATGAAATATTGAAAAATAAGAAAAAGCGTCTTTATACAGCTGTTTACCATCCTACACTCGACCTGTCGTTTTCCTGAAAATTACGTAAAATTTGCTCAGCGCCTACGCCAAATTTATTCCAACTTCCGTAAATCGAAAAATACGAAAAAAAAAGAAAAAAAAATAACCTTGTCCCACACGACTCTATACCCAATTCCATTCGTAACGAGCAATTCCGCGTCAAGGCTTACTCGCCGCGGCGATTAGTCAAAGTCTAGAGAGAGATAGAGCTATGACGAGATAGAGCGAGAGAGAATCTCAGGGGATTTACACGAGCGAGCTCTCCAGCGATTGGCCAAAGCCCGAGCGAGCGTCACCGACTAGCCGCGGAGCCGATCAGGAAAGTTTAAAGTGCCCGACACTCGGACTATCCGCTTCACAGCATCGCACACCTTCCGAGCCGACGGTATCGAGCTCGCGAGTCGTCAGTGCTTCTTCAAACGTGTACGGAATAGCCGATCGGACAGCAGGTGAGCACGTGTATTTCGTAGATACATCCTCGTTAGGGGAGTCCTCGTTAAGGCGTAACGGCAATTATTGCGTGCTGGCAACGATCTTTATACGTTGTAAATGCGTGTAGCTTTGTGTGTAGTGTGTCGTGTTATTATCGCAGCCTATTACATAAGTCTCGCCGTGGCTTTTATACTTTGTATACGTTGGTGACGGCTTGGAACCCCCCGTTGATATGGCGCGATCGGTCCGCGATTGCTCGCGTGAATGAGACACTTTTGTTCGACTTGAGACGATTGCTTTTGCCCAGAGATTCGGAAAGCCGTGTGTGCGCGTGTGACTGTGCTATGGTTTTATTATATACTCCCTGCAATGTTTGTAAGAAGCGCATTTATTTTTTCTCCCCTTTGCTTTTATTCGCGTTTAATTTGACGGCGCACGCGAACGCTCCGGAGCAATGAAATTTATCGTTGCGTACAACGCCGCCGAGGAATAAGGCTTTAATTGCTCCGCGTGTGCTCTCTGCGGACTCGCTTTGCAATTGCAATCGATTCAAATGCGTATGCTTTTATTTCTTCTTCTTTTTACTCTCTTTGATGTTCAGAGAATAAAATCAAAAACACACAAATATCTATAATTTGCTGTTTTTGTTTTCAGAACAACGCTCGGTAGCCAAGTGGAAAATGAAGTGCGGAAAGAAGTCAAAAGCGAACGACGCAAAGTCCGGGGCTGAGGAGGCAAAGCCAAGCGTAGCCGAAACTCGCCACTTGAAATCCGACGGCTTGCGATTGTCAATGCCGACGAACCGGGATAGCCTGTGGATCGAGGGCGACGGTTGCCAAGTGAAGCTTCAGACGAACTACGGCCTGGTGCGCATGAGCGGGGACGGTGGTAGAATACGGATCGGCAAGAATCTCGGCTCGATCGAGTACATCGGCAACGGGGGCCAGCTGCTACTCGGGCCGGACTCGGACCTCGAGGGCGTCAGCTACCGCGGCGACGGCGGCAGCATCGAGATCGGCAAGTGCGCCGACAAGCCGAAGCAGAGCCCATCGCCGAGCAGCGGCGACGTTACGGTGCGCAGGTTCTACTTGCAAAACGGCAAGCTCGTCACCAGCAGCCCCCGGGCTCGCGAGGCTCCTAAGGTCGAATTGACCTGTGGCGAGGGACGCCCAGCCAACATCCACGTGGACGGCTTCAAAGGCCGATCATTGAGCATCCAGCCTGGGAAGATCGTCTACGGCTAACCGCACGCACGGCCCGATCGCAGCTGGATCGGCTTACAAACTATGGACAGCTTTGTGCGCGTGAAATTAACTCTAGTCACCGCGAGCTCTCGATATGCCTCGGTAATCCTGTTGTGGTGCGACTGTTTTTTACTTCTCCCCGACGTTTAATGTGCGATGGGGGACGGTAGTCTCGACGCGATTCGGACGATTGATTTTTACGCTGGATTGCTCTCCCGCCGGGTGGAGGGAGGAGCGAAGACGGAAATGCAGACGGAAAAAAAGGCGACGGAAGCCGCACGCGCGAGTATTACGGAGCCGGACAAAAGGGCTACTGTTGCGAAGCGGATTCAGTGTCGCTTCTCTCTCTGTGTCTTTATACTTCGTTTTTTTTTCTCTTGCTACTCCTGCGCGAAAAGGCTGTGTCGTTGCGCGTGATTCGTTTGCGAAATGGTCGCGGCTGAGCGGAGAGAGTCCCTTTCTCTTTGTCTTTCTTTTTGTTTGCGATCGCTTCGGGACAAAAAAGAACGCAGTATTTGTCGCACGAGAGGTTTTCGTCGTTTTGTGTATCCTGTTGCGAGGATTTTGTACATACCACTGTAAATGTTTGGTTGGATTTGTAGATTCTCTTAATTATGAGACGCGCTTGTTTGCCCATTTTGTTTTTTCAATGTGATTATACAAACAAGTATTGTATACGGATTATTACAGTATAAAAACATTATAAAGAATTTCTTTAAAGATATATAAGACTGAGTCATTGTACTTGTAGCAATAATGTTAATACGATAAGTATAAAAAATAAAAAAAGTATGTATAATTCAACATTACGCTAATTACACGTATTTTATTATTTCACCGGCGAAACTCGAAAATTGTCATACACACATATCTAATTGTGAGCGTATTGTACTTGGAAGATTGCAGCAATGAATTACAGCCATTTTCTTCGGGGCCGGCAGGCTCTTATCAAGCCGATCGAAGAAGCAGCAGACCAAGAGCGATAAAATGCACAATAAAAACAAGGCAAAAAGGAGTCGAAGAATTCCGACCGCAGACTCCATAAAACGTTCGACCGACGAATTGAGCGGCTTCCAAGTCCATCCGATAAAATCTCCCCGTTCGAACAGAGTCAACTTGCACATACAGTCGTTGCACACGCCGCTTGGACTGCAAAATTTTCGGGCCATAGACCGGCGGCGTCTATACATCGACGATCCCCAAGACGGGCAATTCCAGCTGCACGACCGACCCAGTTTGTTCCCTCTCTTTTTTCTTCTCTTCGACGCCGACTTATCTCGCCCATAAGCCGTAATAAGCGAGAGGCATATATATCAGCTGAAGATGCGCGCATACGCGAAAGCTGGAAAAGATCTGGCGAGATTGATCCGGCAACGAAAGCTGTAAGCCTCCTTATTGCTGGATAGTGTTCCGAGAGAGTTAATCGTGGCATTGGGCTATATAGTACGCGAAGCTTTCTCGGCGCTGCGCAGAGAGTAAGGCCCTACTGCTCTTCTGCATACTTTCTTATATGCAGCTCATTTTCGGGGTGGAAGGAAAAAAATTATTGAGCGCATCTTCGTGACTTTCGGGGTAAAGTCTTACTCGGGAATATCCTATATAGAACGAAAGCAAACGAAAGGAGGAAGCGAAAAAAAAACATTAGCGTTGACCTGCATTGGACGACGAGAAATTGAATGAAAAATAAAAAGGATGGCAAAGAGAGAGGGAAAAACGAACGGGGCCTGTGCGTTCCACAAAGCAGCGACTGTCCGTCGCGTGTCCTCCCGGAATAATCATTACCTTCGTTCCGCGAGGGACTATCTCGTGCACACAGTTATATTGCTCGCGAGCTCGCATACATGCATGTATGCAAGCGGCTCCGAGTCAATTGCCGCGAGTCTGCAATCGCTCTCTATAGGCAGCCGTTGAGAAATTCGCCGAGACCACGACGGGGATTTTTTGACGGATATACTCCTAAAGCCATCCTCGATGGCGGGTTATTTCGGATCTCGACGTTTTTCATATGTCGACGAAAGATGTTGGAAGTTGAGATATCGAAACGTTCTCTTTTTTGCACACACATACACGCGCGCTGGTGGTGAATGTCGTGCGCGCAGGTTTTTGAATCTACCAAGGTTTTTTCTTCTCTTCACATCGGCCTTGGTTGGTTCGCGCTGATATCGATGTGGTGGCGAAAATATTTATTTTGCACGAGCGATCGAAGTAAAGCCTTACGAAAATGTGACGAGAGAGAAAGAGAAGAGTTTGGGATTTACGTATAGCGATGGAGAAAAACAATTTTGAATGTTTTTCCCTCCTGGTATAGATAGCTCTCTCGCGTCTCTGTTAATTAGGATGAAAAAAAATCTAATCGGCACGCAATAATGCTTACTTTCGATTTTCTCGCGAGAGCGAGAACGAGAGATATTTTCAGCGGCGCATGTTATATAGCGGTATTACTGGTATTAGTTGCGATCGAATAAGAGAAAATGAGTTTCGAGAAATTCGAGAGAGAGAGAGAAAGAGAGAGAGAGAGATCGATCTTAGCGATGCGGAACATTGTAAAATATATATCCACACATACCAAAGCCCATGACCGCAAGTTATATAAACATTGTATATCTGTGCATTTGGTTATATCTCGGGTTTATTATACGCAAAGCTCAGGCGCGTAAGATCGTTTAAATTACGAGCTTTATCATCCGACAACAAATTGCACGCGGCCAAAAGCTGTAATAACAATTTTTCAAGCGAGTGCGCTTATTTTTTTCTTCATTCGCTTGTACACCCTTTTTACGAAATCCACGAAATACACACTGCCCAACACTCTCTTGCCTCGATAATCATAAACGATAAATCACGCGAGCAGAAATGCTCGCTCGGTATTCCTTATATTTTAATCTTTTATGCGCAAGGTAAACATATAATCAAACAGCGCGTTGGCGTAAGCGTATTAATAAAAATCTTAAAAAAAAAGAAGAAAAAAGAAAAAGAACCGGTTGGAAATATCTGGAGAAAGTGTATACGACCCCAAAATGGGGGGAGCGGTTTATACCTGACGCAGCCGCGAGGCTGTATGCACATTATTAAGCATATAATTATAATCAGGTTACATAACCGCTCTCGGCAGCTCCGAAGGCGATTGACAGTCGGGGGTGGAGGGGGAAGGAGAGCCGACGACTACTCCCGCGATATCGTTCGCTCGTCTGCGCGTGCACTGGGTCAAGGTCGTTTGCGGCCTACCTCGGCAGGGGCTAGACATGTATATACATGCCGCGCAAACTAACGCCCCCTTACCTCCTTTAAAACTTTTGTTACCGGACACGTATCGCGAGATATCAGGCTAATTGGAGCTCTCTTGCTCTCCGTTTGAGGCTGCCAAAGCGACTGATAATGCAATCCTCCTGTTCGTATATAACAAGTGTCGATGCTGAATAGACGCGGCCTTGAGCGTTTTGGAAAGCTTTGCAGATTTTTCAGAGTACAAATGGAGCGTTAATGTTTCAGAAGAATATTGCCTGCGCACGTATCGGTAGTTTGGATGCTGAAATTTTCTTTTCTTTTGTTTTTTCTTTTATCGTAGCCGTGCGACTTTACGAGATTTTGCAAACGACGTGCTTTTCGACGTCGGCCGGGTGAGAAAAAATGCAGGCGGACGAGAGAGAGATTTTTCGAGCCGAGCTCTCGGCGCGAAGTTAATGCAAATGCGATGAATTTTAATGCAGTTCGCGCGTGTGTGTGCGTGTCTATTCTCGTCTTTTATTTTTGGTTGTTGAGCGGTATACAAATTATAACGAGAATGAGGTTTGAGCCGAGCTAGATGAATTTTTGTGGGAGCTAATGCGAGTGTAATGGGTCAAATATGCTTGTTTTTTTAAATGCGGTCGTATTTAGATGCCGGCTGGTGTATTTTCGTGACGGGCTTAATTTATCGAAATGCAAAGTTTATTTATCTTTTTATTTTAAAAACGGCATCGAATTACATTTTGCACGTCATTTTCAAAAATAAAGCTACCTAGTACATGTTATCCAGTTAAACAAGCCGAATTACGCGTAAACTGCCGGTTTTTTTAATATAAATTAAAGCTACCATGTCAAAAAGGGGGGGATATGTAACGAAGCAGTCTGGAGTTGGCAAGCTACGGAGAGTAGCATTTATAAGAAGTACACTCGTAAAGACGCAATTACTGCCAATTAAGTCGTTTGTTTCAATAAAACCTCAATTATTTTGTATCAATTTAATCAAGCTTTGTTTTTGCACACGCCATCTAGGGACGCCCGTATCTCTCTCTCACCCTGTATATAAATATAATGATACCAAAATGTTGGAGCAAATAAAGAATCATATTACACGTATAGATTTGTATAAGTAAAAATTACTATATTGTATAGGATTTTAGGGACAGACTCGATGTATAGAGGAATTTTACTACATGTATAATACTTTTTACCATATGTATAATAACTTTTTACCATACTGGTGTAGAAAAATTACTAT
>JAPYYQ010001714.1:0-36772 GCA_030522585.1 Anagyrus pseudococci
TCCTATAAACCGAGTATGTACCACCGGAACTATACAGTATAGTAATTTTTACAAAAAAATTTTGTAATTTTTATTTATACTTTTTTCTACGTGTAAGAAGTATTAAATTTCAGTGGCTCCGGTATGCGAGGCGTACCAGTTAGCGCAACTTAATTTCATATTGATCGGCCCAGCTTGGATTATGGCACCGGCGCGAGTTGCCCATTCGATATACGAGTTTCGTGTACGCTACTTACACTATTGCTCACACGTATCCGGATACATTTGAGTAAAACATTGCCAAATCGCGAGTGTACATTAACACACGAAGAAGACGGTTTACTGGTATGAGTTATTAACAACTCGCTGTCAGTTGGGCAAACGCTCTGCCAACTTGAAGCTCCAAGTAAAAAAATCAATCAGATTCATAATCAAGGATTCGGGCCACGTGAAAATTGTGGCTCGAGCCTGAATTCGTCACCGGCCGGCCGCTCACGCATAAGCTGACGGCCCATCTTGCCGAAGCCCTATGCCCGGTACCAGTGGGATGTACCGCAAATTGCGTCTGCGGGTACGTATATGCGAGCGGTTAGCCGATGGTCGAGGTGCATGTCTCTGAGAGAGTGAGAGAGAGAGAGAGAGAGAGAGAGAGAGAACAACGCAGGGAGTCGTAAGCTCTCGCCGGCATTCCGCGCGCACGTTGAACCGGCGGCGACGTACAGCTACTGCCGCGGCTCCCAAGTGTTTGCCGCACGTGCAGGTGTGCGCACCCGTGGCCAGCCAAGGGATTGTTTCAGCCGTCATACGCACTCGATAGATTTTAGTGCTGCATGTATCGATCAATGTTATTAAGCATATAATATCTTTTCTTCATCCAGCCGAAAAGCCTTTTAAACGGATGAATTGACAGCTGATTATCGATTTCATTGATTATTCATGGTATAATACCGTGCTATTGTGCAACTAGCGCCTGTTATCTACTTTCGTCACTTCTCAAATAATTCACTCCGTCAACCATCTATTACGTACATTTGTTAATCCAATAGTAAACGTAGAGTAAATTCAACTAAATCTCGTGCGTTAAAGATAGGACATGTGTCGAGCAGCAGCAGCAAGCTTTGCGTACGAGAGGGTAAAAAAAAGACGTTAAAAAGCAAAGTGTAAATGGTGCTCTTCCGTTACATGTGGACCAGCAGGCAGGGAGAGCCGAGTAAACGTTGCCAGCAGCGAGTGCGTAGTATCGGTGTTAAAGAGAGACGCGCGAGAGAAAGAGAGGCGAGTGTCGGTGGTATTGCTAGCGCCACGTTCGACGCTCCACGCCTTCGCAGGCGGCGGCGGCGGCGGCGGCAGCTCCGCTTCGCTCTGCCCCTCTGTGTTGGCCGCACAATCCAAGGCGGTAGGCGCGCCTGCGTCCGGGAGTCTTCGGAGCGCAGCATCGCGCGGTGGCGGCGCACAGTGTATAGTCGCGGCTCCGAGCCACGTGCTGGAGTTGAGACCGGCGAGCGAGAGAGCGTGACACGCGCCGGACTTTCCGCGTTCTCCCTCAGCCCCTTCCCTCTGCTCCACGTCACCGGCAGTCCACCACTGCGCGCACTGTCGCGAGTTTCGCGCTTGGCTTGCCGCAGACGGCCTCGCGGTTCGCGATATAGTCGGGCGCACGACTTTACCCAGCTACGAACATCGCGGCGCGTGTGCTCGTGGTCGCCGATTGGGTTAGGTGCCGCCGCCGCCGCCGCCGCTCTGCTGTTGTTGCTCCGCTGTAATCTTCGGTCCAGCTGGACCGGCATTTCCAGCTGAAAATGGAGCTTCTCGGGGTGAGTCTCGATGACAAAGCATCCTCCTTCCCTTCCTTCGATAAATACCCCTGGAATATCGGAGATTTCCGATTTTTTCAAACACGTGCGCGCTTACCATATGTAAGACCACGCGGTGGCACTGCTGAAACGTCTCGAACCTGCCCTGCGCGCTCTCCGCTCTCTTTCGGAATGCGCGCGCCTTTTTCTACGATTTATGCGCAGAATCTCGTGCTTCTTCCTCTCGACTTATTTTTTTCCTCTCTACGCATTACTTTTATTTCC
This sequence comes from Anagyrus pseudococci, assembly GCA_030522585.1. NCBI lineage: Eukaryota > Metazoa > Arthropoda > Insecta > Hymenoptera > Encyrtidae > Anagyrus > Anagyrus pseudococci. Next base: position 2,058 of record JAPYYQ010001714.1, read on the forward strand.
TTTGTGGCTCAGCTCCCCTTCGTTCTGCGCGTACTTTTGTGCGTTGGGCACTTGTTGTTTCGTCGTTCTAGAATATTTATTTAATGCGCGTTATTTGTTCAATATGTGTGAATTGTTTAAAAGTATGCGAAGTTACTTTATTGTGATAAGCTCGTTGGCATTATCCTTTATTACGTTGGCATTTAAAAATTTAGATAATACCTGCCAGTTGAACAATTATTTTGGAGCTAACGTATGCGGCATATTTCAACACGTTCGAACTTCCTTTTTTAGAAATACTTGAAATTTTATTCAAGTGTCAATGCAACTCGATTTAATAAAAAAAGCAAAAAACAATTTCTAAAGACACCTGAATCAATAGAATTTGGGAGAGTATACAAAGGAATAGATAACAGATTCGTTAATTGAGAAATGTAAGTGACGCACACGTACAGTAATAATTGTTCAATCGACAGAAATTTATTATTCCTTGACAAGCTTCCGTAATAATTTATGCTTACGATCAAAGATGTTACTTGTTACTGATAACACGTAATTAACACACTATGGAATATGTAAAAATAAATACAAAAATTTTACTTTACTGTAAAATTTTTAAATAGCAGTTTTTTTAGTACAACCGAAAAAACAATCTAGAGATAATTATACAGTACATTTACGTTCAATCAGAGACGTTTATATTATTAAATATTTTTTTCTAATTTCATATTGTATTTAACTGAATTTAAAAACCTAGTGTACATTTTCACAACAGCAAAAGTAAATATTTTTATTGTTACAAGATGAGCCGGTAGTCAAACGAATAATTACAAATACACGAGTGCGATTATATTTATAGCGCCTTCGCTGTAATTTATGATTGTCAGAATCTCGGAACTATCTCTCATTTCGTCCTCGTTTAGAATTCATTAACTTTGGTTCTTTGAATGTCGGAATATTCAGAAAAGCATGGCGTAATTCGCAAAGGATTGACTACTTTTTTTTATAAGTTCCATGTAATATAATGTAAAACTCTAACATTTCGTTTCTTTTTTTAATTTGCCTAAACCAAAGATAAGAACTTTTACAGATAACTAACGAGCACGTACGCTCAATAATCTACTGATAAGTCGCCAGGTTGAACTAAAAAAAATCTTCAAAATATTTTATTCTAATAAGTGAAGACTACACATTTCAAAACTTGAGAATCTTACGAGCCTGTTATATTTTTATAATATTGTACACCATTAATCGTGTATAGTTTAATTGTTGTAGTAAATAAAGGATTAATTGATAGGGGGGTTGGATTAAAAAATAAAGCAAAGTCGTCTCAATATTAATATTAAGTTTTACCGACCCCATGTTGTTTATGATTATTTTATCCGTCACCTACAGGTGTACCAGTAAATAAAATGTTGGCTTTACTTTTCTGTTCGCAGCTTATTTGGCGATCGGCTTTTTTGTGTAACGGAGTTAACCGTGGACAGCAGACATGTCGCTCGGGCAAAAACAGTTTGTAAAGTGGACCTTACCCGCCCTGGCCCTGATTCTTGGGCTTTTATGGTACAAACGTCGACGCGTGGACCGAGTTGATCCAGGTGGGCCGTCGGTCCGAGATTCAAAAGCTGACAAAACCACAGAGTCAGTCTCGCCGAGGAAGAAAACGACGAGCCTGGCTAGTCCCGCCGCCCCCGGGAACGACAAGCGCCGCGACTCCGGCATCAACAGCGACGAGTCTCTCAACGCCTCGCTCCTCAACGCCTCAGCCAGCTCGCCCGTCCACGGCAGCGTTAGGTGAGTTACCCTCTTACTCGCTCCTTTGCCTACTGCCATTTGTCTATCTAACGCCCCCACCGATCTAACGCCCGGCTTTGTTTTGTTTAGCCCGAGAAAGGTGAGCGAGAGCCTTGACATTCCCGGCCGATCGAGCGTCCAGTCTATAGCCGCGTTCTCGGCTGTACCCTGGTACAACGACGTAGAGGAGGAGGAGGAAGAGGAAGTGCCCGACACTCCCGTCGAGATGAAGAAGATCGAGCTGGGCAGCCAGCCGGCCAAGACCGGTTGCGACCTCCTCTCCAAGTCCCGATCATCCGCCGAGCTCATGGCCAATGGTAGCGCGATTAAGGAGAACGCGAGCGAGCAGCTGCGCCAGCAGAAGAAGGCCAAGATCGTCGTAGCCAACGGCACTGCTCCGATCGTCCAGGAGTTCCAACCAACCAAGCGCGAGGACAACGGCAAGCCCGCAGAGGCTGTAGAAAGCCAACCACAACAACAGCAGCAACAACAACCTCAACAACAACAACAACAACAACAACAACAACAGCCCCTGGTCAACGGCGAAGCTAAGAAGCAAGAAAGCCAGCAGGCGATTTCAGAGCGCGACTCGGCCAACCACAGCCCGGTCTCCGGCGTGTTGGACGGCAGCGTGACCGACGAGGCCCGCAGCGAGGGCAGCACCGACAGCGGAAAAGGCGGCAGCATCAAGGGCGGCAAAAAGTCCGATCGCCAATTCTACGATTTCATCATCAACACCAAACTCGTGGGCAAGCTTATCGGGCGCCAGGGCAAGTTCCTGCAGCAAGTGCGCAAGTCCGCGAACGTCAAGATCTGTGTGAAAGATCACCCGACCGACACCGAGAACAGTATCTGCAGCATCGACGGCACCCCCGAGAATATCGCCACCGCCCTTGACATCATACGCCAATACTTCCCCGAAAAGACCTATCCCGGTCTGACGCTTGAGCAAATTGTATACGGCGACCAGGCCGAAGATATCGCCTGGGTCCCAGAGCTTATGCAGCTACAACTCGTAGAAGGTGTCAACAATGATGTCATCGTCACTCACATCGCCAAACCTAATCACTTATTTGTCCAATTACCTACCCATCCGACTTACCCCTCGTTACGGATTCTTGATCAGAGGATGACCATTGAATACGACACGGTGGAATCTCCACCTGCACCCGAACAGCTTAGCAGTAAGTTAACTTTGATACTTGACTAGTTTAGAACTTTGATCCTTTTATTTTAATTTTAACATGATGCTCATTTTAATGAAAGTAGTGGACTGATGTTTCTTGAAAGACAACATTATAAACTGATTTAATATCTTTTATAACTTGTTTTGGTTAATTTTTTATTTTCAATTTTTAATGCGATTGTTTTTTTTATATTGCAGAAGGCATGATACTCGTAGCTAAATGGTATAATAAATGGGTTCGAGTTTACGTTGAAAATCCGGATCCTCAAGGAGAACAGAATTTAGTCCGTCTGGTTGATCACGGCAGCTATTGGACTTTCAGTAATTCTGAGATGAGAGCGATACGAACAGATTATCTCACTCTACCGTTCCAAGCTATTGAAGTATTTTTAGCAAATATTAAACCAAAAGATGGTAATTATTAAAAAATGAATAGCAAATTATTTATTTTTTTTATCGAATATTAATTTAAAGTTAAAATTTTTTAGGAGAATGGACACAGGAGGCATACAATGTAGTTGCACAGCTTTGTAGCAACGGTGTAGGTCAAGCACAAATCGTGGGTTACGTGGATTACAGCATGTATATAAATCTATACTTTAGTATTAATAAACACGGTGTAAGTATACTATCTTTATTCTATTAATTTTAAAAAATATTGTACGTATGTATTAAAAATTAAATGATGCACTTTATATGAAAGTAGTGGACTGAAAATCAGTTGAAAGACAATTTTATTTTACTGATAAAATTATAATACTTTCAGAAACGTTCTTAATAATTTATTAATGTTATTAAAAAAAAAAAAAAATTATCTCTTTTCAGTACCTGTCAGTAGCTGATGAGCTGATAGCTCGAGGCTTGGCGGAGCCTATGTCTCTAGAGGAAGTAGTCCCCCAAGAAGTACTACCTTCCATAGTGGCCGTGTGAAAATCTAAGTCGAGAATTTCTGAGTTATTGTCTCTGTTTGCAATTTCGAAAATAACTATTTCTAGAGGAAATGTAGGTACGTGATGAGAGTGTAAGAGGTGTGAATGAAAGAATTACCGCTGATGGTAAGAGCATACAAAAATAATTTTTTGTGATTTGTAAGTTTCTAAGGACTAATTAGAGGTATGATTACGTTTACTAAACTTTAGAGTAACCTTATCTCGATTGTTTTGCATTTTAAGATCCGCTATTTGAGCACTCTTAAAGATTATTGCATTTTCTCGTTTGCCGCATTTTTTGCCTTCATTTAATGATGTTTATTGTTTTCTTTTCTCATTAAGAAAGGCATTAATTGATTCTGTTAATCTAGAATTATTTCAAGTGTAAATATAGTTACGAATAGAAACAACAAAAATTACGTGAAAGGCAAGGAACTATCATTCAGTATGTGATGATGGCATATCTTAAAATAAATATTAACAAAATTTTTTGTTTCTTTTCATATAACAGTCAAAATTTTCAATTCAGTAAAATTCTCTTTCTTCTGTATGATGCATTATGAAAAATTAAAAAAAAATTGATTTAATATCATTTTAACTATTGATGAAAATAATTAACATCTCTCAGAATTATTTTGTCATCGTTTTTAATTACTACAATATTGGAGTTGAAGCAAATTTAAAAATTGCTATTGAACAAATGAAAATTGATTAATTAAAAGAGAATCAATTGAGAAATATATTGAATAGTAAAAATTATTAAACACATCAGAATATTTAGATATAGTTTCTTGCCTTTTATAAAAACTCGATTTTAAAAATTTACAGTGCTTAATTTGTCGTACATTTTAAAAACTTATACAGTTTGCAATTATCAATAAAACGCGCTACAATTTTTGTACACCTGTGCCAATAATGTTTGTATAAAAGAAAATAGTCATTTATACAACGATTGAGTATGAGTGTAAAGCTCTTATATGGACTTTTTTATTTTTCTGTACTGTGTTTAAAAATCAGTGTATTTGTAATGGTAATTTAAAAGTCTGATATTACACAAAAATGAATCATTATTACTGCCAATGAGAAAATTGAATTGAATTTTATGAAAAAATTTGTAATTTAATTTGTGATTAAATAATCATATAAGGTTTACTTTTAGACGATGTAGATGATTTGCAAATGATATATTTTTGCAGTCATTTTATAATTTATGATAGGAATTCATTTACAAACGAACATTGTATTATTTGATTGCAAATTATTTTCGATTTTTTCATGTAGTTGATATGAATACTTAACACTAGATACAGTCTTCAATTGTACAAATTTGCATTTGTTTTGATCTCTTTTTGGGTTCATTATTGATTTTTGTCAAGTTGACACAATTATTTACTTTAATATAACGAGAAATCACATCAATAAAATCAGTTCAGAATTAAATACAGTAAAGGCTCATATAAATTATACATGAAAATGTTAGACTAAAAAACCTGCAAACAATGGAGACAACAAATTATATATCATGATTTATTGGAGAGGTTCATCTTAACATGAAGATTTGCTAATCAAGAATTTTTTGATTAACTGGCTGAATTGTACCTCGTTTTTGTAAATATTGTAACATTAATATCTCCGACTATTATTATATATTTATAATAAACTTAAATACATAGTTATATCGGATAGCTAGTAGCTCTATGCGTTAATAGTGTGACGAGGTTAAAGTAGTTTATTGATATTTTACAATCCTTTAATATACAATTGCAAGACTATAACTTGCAATAGAAATCGAAAACATGGTAGGCAAAACTACTACAAGAATGCTCTACTTATCCAGATTTGTATAAATCATTTATAACTTTTAATACAGAAGGCAATTATTTTAGAGTATGTGTTATTAATATTGATTCTATAATAAAATTTATTTTTTAACTTGATATTCCATTTTTCAATTTTGTATTTTCAAAAACTTTTCATTCACGTAATAATTCATACTAACGTTTTGAAAAATTTAATGATTTTGGTAAATTATGGCAGCAAAAAAATTAATATTTAAATTTGTAAAATTTTTGGAGTAGTTTTGTACGATTTTATTTAACAAATAAATTAAAATCATGATGAGCATTTAATAATAAAAGCTAGATTATAGCAATTTTTCCACACAAGAATTTGCCGATTAAACTAGCTTCTTGACTACTATCTTTGAACAATTTAATATAATGCTAGAGTCTTGACTCTGACATAGTCTTTTTGACTAATGGAACTTACAAATTTAAGGCTGAGACAATGATAAAAATGAAATTCCTCTGTCGTGTCCATATTTAGCGCACTGACAGTTTCATGGCCATCAAGCTGGGGCTCGACGAAACTAGTGAATGAATATTATAAGCAATTGTTAATATTAAAAAAAAAATCACGGAAAATCTATCTTTTTTTCTTTTTTTTTATATTGATTATTTTGTAACACTGAGGATTTATGACAGTTGTTTGTTAAACAGAAAGATCCTTAAATTGTGAAAAGAAGCAGGCAGAGTGTTTTTTCCTAATTTGTTTAATATTCATTTGTAAGACTTGACTGGAACTGACTTACTTTTCTTTTTGTTCTTGTCTAAAGAAACGTGGAATTTTATAGTCAAGTTTGGTTGACGTTAAAAGATTTAACCCAGTAACCTTATTGTAAGGATAAATTTATTATTTTCGTAAGTCTTAAGTTAAAGTTTTCTGTCATATTGATTGCAATCAAAAATATTTTTGAATTATAAATTTTGGTATACGAATAAAAAAGAGCAAGCTAGATGCGCTTAAAGCGAGTGACGAAACTAAACTAGCAAAATACCATGAATAGTAAAGAAAAACGATGAGAAAAACTACAAAAAAACTTTTTAAGATTATATAATTTTTGTACTGCGCTTAGCTCAAGAAATTTTTCTATGACTTTGAAAATGTTAAGACTTCATAGTAAGAAAAGGAACCATTGTTGACGCGTAAGAATAAAAATCACGAATATATCCATATTTTTCTAGATGCATACTTAAGATGCGGCGCTTGGTACGTCGCACGTCGCTACCTTTTTCCACGCAACGGCTACACCGACATTTCAGCTACACGCAATCGTATATTCGTGTATTTTTCGCTTTATACCGATATAACGCAAGAAGTGTATCGAAGCTGGTGCAGGCTAAACGTAATAAAAAAAAATAAAATAAACAAAAGTGAAAAAAAAGAAGAATAAACGAAAAAGAAACGAACGGTAAGATGGAAAAATGTAAATTTTTTCGATAAATTTTGTTGTTGTACTAAATGATATAGTTTAAGGAAAATATTGTTATGATTCATAGTCTACAGTTTATCGGCACAAAAAGAAATCATAAGTCGCTTAACTGAAAATATACCATGTCTAAACTTAACGCATATTCAGTTTAATTTAGCGATTTGTTTGCGTATGTTTTTTGTACATAAAACGAGTAACATCGTCGATCATAGTCCCCAGCTCGCAGCAGTTATTATATATGAAAATCTTTATTCATAATCATTATTGTAATCGAAAGAAATTTTTCAGTTCTGTATGTAAATATTATATATCAATGTAATCTTTGGAGTTTTCATTAAAGTTACATCGTTTTAATTTAAATAAAAATCCTGCATATTGCTCAATCGACCGTCGCCTTCCCATCCTTGTCCAATAAAAATTGAAACGTCCGTTTCATTTGCATAAATCGACGCATCGACGCAAGTACGTAAAAACGAGAGACTCTGAGAAAGCAAGCGCGTTACCGAACTCGTTTAGAACGAATTTTTCAACCGAGCTATCGGTGGTCGAACGTTGAAACATTGAACGATCGTACTTTGCGCTATCGCTATTTCAAGTGACTCGCGTAAGTCTACAACCAAAGGTTCGACTCGAAAGTAATCTTGTTTTCACAGCGATACCAGACGCCCGGTATTACTCAGAAACAAGCGCACCAGATTAAATAAAAAAAATTGTTAATTACTCGCAATCGATGTAGACATCGATCAAGAACACCAGATCGAACAGCCAATAAACTCCGATTGCGTCTTATCATAAAAATCAACAAATCCACCAGGGAAATTCGCGACGAGGCCAAAAATTCGCATTATCGCTCCTCTCGAGAGTAGCCCGTACCGAGCCGAAATTTTAGAAAGCCTTCTCGCGTTGCGTAACCTCCCCCTCCCGGCCCGCGACCGGTGAAATTCAAAAATCTCTCTCCGAAGCGAGCAAGTAGCTGCCAGCCAAGCCGACGTAAATCAGAGGAATCGAGAAAGTCGATGTAAAAGTTTGCTCGTGGCGTGCGCGTCGCGGACGTTATAACGTACATGTATCTCTTGGAGTAGGGGACCCGCTGCTTGCCGCGCTCTTCTGTGTGCATGGGCTTTGTTGCTCTCTGCGCTGCAGCAGTCACGGCTCGGTCCTCATCGGCGTTACTTCGCGAGCGACAACGTAGGGGTGTGCGGGGCCCTGCGGAGCAGTGCAGCGGCGCGAGAGAGATGGGCCGCGACGACGCCGGCAGGCCCGGGCCGCAGCATCGCGGCTCGGCCGTCCTCGTCCCGGTCCTCCTCACTGCTGTCGCCATACCCCTTTCCATGCTCTTCTGGTCGATCAACGTCGCCTACTCTATCCTTAGCCCGAGCGCCGAGGTGCACAGTGACGGTGAGTTGGAAAACAAAAGCACCTGGACACGCGCGCACGGACATTTTTTTCCCTCCCCCCGAAACTCTTCTTTCTTCCGAAATTTTTCTTTTTACTTGCCGTATTTTTGCCATTTCTCTGGGCTCCAGTGTCTGCCGTAAACAAAACAAACTCGCCAGGTGGGATGTATTGTTTATACCGGTGATTTAAACGATAAAGGTTTTTATATGCTGTTCAATAACGTTTTGTTGGTGCAAGTGTGAAAAGTTTTTTTTAGCTTTTTTTCCGCAATGTTTTCAGACTCTTGGTTTCGCGAGCCGGCTAACCTAAGTGGTAGCGCAAATATTATCGGAGTCAGGCTACGACCGAACGTGTGCTCGCTAAGTTTTCAATATTAAATTTATTAGCATAAAACTGGTATTAAAAAAAAAGTTTGAAATGGACTAGAAAATCATCAGTGCCTTCTTATGTCTGCTTTCATTTATAGCTTGTAATTGTCTTATCTGCATGACCTTAGAAACACTTGATGCATAATCATTTTTCAATTGTATTTGAGCAATACTTAATAAATACATTGGAATTGCCCAATTGTAATATTTCAATCAATGAGAAATTAAAAACTTTTATTTAATTTTTAAGAATATTTTAATTTTTACAAATGTATACAAAAGTTGATGATTTTTTTCATATTTATTCAGAGGGTCACAACGTTATATCACCATGGAGGTGGCTTGCAGCTCTTGTTATACCACTTTTATGTGCATTATGGGGATACAAAAGAAAGTCTATAGATTTAACTGGATCAATTCTTGGTAATAAATTATTTTAAATTATTATAATAAAATGTATATGCATTTTTTTAATTAAATTTTTGGCAAAATTGTTTACAGGATTCCTTATAGGTTTTATCATGACCTTAACCAGTTTTGCTCACATAGCCTGCTTAATTGCCTTCTTTTTTACTTCTTCAAAAGCAACAAAGTTCCGGATGGAGAGAAAAAATAAAATTGAAGAGCTTAAAGAAGGAGGCAGAAGAAACTGGATACAAGTGATGTGTAATGGTGGAATGGCTACACAATTAGCTATTTTATACCTATTAGATGTGGGTTGTGGCGAGCGTCCAATTGATTTTGATAAAGATTACAGAAGTTCATGGCTATCTATAGCAATACTGGGTAATGAAAGATTCTTTTCTAAACAAAATATTTAAAATTTTTAGTATTTAAACAACAGTTTGTCAAATAAAAGAAAATTATTTTACTTCTTAATACTAATCAGAATTTTATTGAAATTTAGGGTCAGTAGCCTGTTGTAATGGTGATACATGGGCTTCTGAAATTGGTACTGTAGTAGGAAATTCAGATCCATTTTTAATCACATCAAGAAAAAGAGTGCCAAGAGGTACAGTCTACTTTATAAAATGATTTGATAGTACAATACTATTATTAAATGTTTATTGGTACTAATCTATTTTGACTTTTAGGAACTAATGGAGGAGTGTCTTGGGTGGGACTGATAGTGTCTGCATTAGGAGGCACTGTTATAGGTGTAGCCCACTATTTTGCCTTACTCTACGCAGTAGATACTGCTGTCCTTGAAATGGCAGCTCCACAGTGGCCAATCATACTTCTTGGCGGAATAGGTGGTTTACTTGGAAGTATCATTGATTCTGTCTTAGGAGCAACATTGCAATACTCAGGTGGGTATTCTATTTTGTACTTTTAGTATTACATAAACGTTTATTTAAACTATTTCTTTTTATTTTAGGAATAACGGAAAAAGGAATAATTGTTGAAAGGCCAGGAAAAGGTGTAAAACACATAAGCGGGCGACAAATTCTTGATAACCATAGTGTAAATCTTTTATCTAGCATAATTATAGCTCTGATTCTTCCAAGAATCGCTAATATTGTGTGGCCTTAAATACGAATAAGTGCGAGAAAATAGTTTGCAGTTTTTTAACGAGTGATATAATGTTTGCATTTATATTTTATACGTGGCTGTTATGTAGCTACAAATGTCAATTAAAATTAGGGTGGTTGATAAAAAAATAAAAATATTTTTTTATACATGTGAATAATGATGACATTACATCGGCAGCAAACTTAAATTATTTAAAGAGTATAATCATCTCATGTTATAGATTTCCTAAAGTTTAAAAATATATTGTAGATTCATATCAATTTAATTGGTATTATTGATGAGTGAAAAATTTATACTTAATTTTCATGTTAATTTTATATATATTTTGTACACTTTTCATGTCCATTTTTTTTAGTTATAAGTCGTTGAGGACATGTCATATAAGAAAGGTTAATAAAAACAATGTCTATTTGTTTTCTAAACACATGTACATATCATTAATTTTCCTTTTTTACATAATTATCTTTGAATTACTTAACATACAATTCATTCCGTATACAAAGATTGTTATTTGTTATGTACAGGTGTCTTTTGTGCCATACAGTAGTAATCGCAACTCGCAGTTTGCTATAGTACAGTAATGCATATCACTTCGCTCTTATCGTTAATCTTTTAAAATATTTTCTGTGGAAAACGCGCCTACTCTTACAGGTCAGCGTTCAACATGAGAAAATACATCGAACGTGTTTATCAATTATTTATTTACGTGAAATTTCGTTGATTATACGATCTTTGCAGATTTGAATGGGCGCTTCACGAAATAAAGTAGTGATATCTTGGGAAGCATTTCTTGTGGATTAAGTTTTAATGCACATTTTTATAACGCTTTGATTTGGGTATTTCAGGTACGTGATTCCCTGTTTTCTCAATACAGAAGCTGCACGTGCTATCGTTTAAGAAATTTAATGCTTTTACAGTTTTTAACAGATTTTTTAGACAAATTAATAGATTAACAGTATGTTTTTATATTTATTTTGGAAACAATACAACTTTAAATCAAGTGGTTTTAGGAGTAATATCTCAAAAAGAAAAAATTAAGTTAAAATCATGCTTTGTTATTATTCAACAACTTGAAATAATAATAGTTTTGGAAATGATAAACAAATTATTTCTTTATTATCTGATTTTTTTCATAACGAACGTCATATACTTCTTCAGATTATTGAATCATGTTCTAAATATAGATTTGTGTAATATATATTACAGATATTTATATGTTGTATTTCGTACAAAAACTAAACGCATCTTTTCATATTTTGTAGTATAGATAGCATGATATGGCCTATTAAGTGATTTGTTTTCCCCATTTTTCGTAAGTGAATTACTTATTCATTTACACGATTGTTCGAATTAATCATTTAAATATTCACGCTTTATTTTAGTCATTTAGTACACGTACATGCGTTTCTCTACGTCAAAATTAATTCAGTGATTAACAAAGCCTATAAATTTATTGTTTCTAAATGCCAAAGTGAGGTGTAAAAAAAATTTTAACCGAAGCGTCACGCACCAGTATTATGTAGCATTGAACGTCGTAGTTTACGTATTACAAATTTACTTATCAATATAATCTTTCATTATATTTTCCTTAACAAATTAAAATTCTTGTATTCGAAACATACAAATATATATATATATATGTATATATATGTATATTATAATTTTAGAGTATTTTTCTCGCCTTGTCAATGCCGCTTGCACATCGTGTATAAATAAGCGGTAGTTGCCTTATTTAGTAGCAATCCCTTGCGATCCTACGCAAAGTATCGAGCGTGAGGCCGCGGGAAATTCGTTTTTATATGGTTACTAGTGCGCTTCTAATCAACCACTGACTATCTGGCAGTCATCAGTGAAACGACACTCGTTGAAAGTTATTGTTAACACGCATTATAATATATAAAAAGGAAAAAAACGTTCATTTGCTTTTAAAATATATACACATGAAAATGTTGCAAAGCAATTATTGAGATCTCATACAACTTTCTATAGTTTCTACGGTGTATTTACAAAATAAACCTTGTAATTACAGGATAATTTATATGTAAATGAAACCAGTAGCTTTAATGTGTCGACTGTAAAGCAAACATATATTTTATGAAGCGATTAAAATTATTATTTTGCAAGTATCATAAATGCACCTTTGCGTTTTATAATCAAGTAAACTTTGATACGCATAAAGAGTAACGGTACTTAAACAAATGAACGTTTTTCAAAATGATTATCACATAGAATTCTAGTTTATTATATTATTTCTGTAAATTAGTGTAACAACCATAAAAAATATTATAAAAACAAGTACGATAAAAGTTTTGCTAACAACGCATAACAACTGTTTAGATCATTTTTTTTACGAGAGATAAATTTTTATCAATTTTTTTTGTTAACTGATGCAACTTGACTTCATACACTTTAGTAATATTGAGGTAATTGTTCCATATCACCTCCGCAACAATATCGCTTGCTTGATTGAGTTTTTAATAAAACGTATCTGTACATTAAAAAGCATAATTTTGTAATTGATCAAAATTGCTTTGTTATAAAAAACAAATTGTGTTACGAAAAATCGTTGAGCTTTTAAAGATGTGTTATCATTCGCTTTAGAATGCCATTATAATTATACGATATTTTTACATGTAAAAATGTCAATAAACTTAATTGATAATCGCATCAAGCAATAAAAATTCGTCAATATTTTAATAGCTTACGTATCGTAACCGATATGTTCAGAGTAGCCTTGGCGAAAATGTAAAACAGGTGGGCTTTTAATACATTTTGTGCATCTTTAGCGAAAAAAAAACTTACGGAAAGAGAAAAAAAATAATAAATTTATGTGACAAGTGAAATCCCCCCGAGATAAGAGCTGGAACGGACGGTTTAGTTGTAGCAGAACAAAAACGGGAAAAAAACGTCGAAAACGAAGAGAAAATTAATTTTTTTTCTGCCGACGTACTTTGGTATAATGAAAATAAAAAAAAGAAAAAAAAGTCACATCCAAATATAGTTGAAGGCTACTCCAACTTTTTTCAAATCGCCGCTCTCGACACTTGAACTTCAAAATTAATCCGGCCAACTTTAAAAATAAGCGCGCGGCCTACAAACTTGAAAAAGCTCAAGCTTTTTTTTCCGCAGCCCCGTTCTTTTTCCCCGGCAGAGTCGACTTTGCCTTCGAAATTCCCGTGTTCGCCGCGCGCGAACGTAGATATCCCGAGGAAGGCTTTTTCTATATATCGGGGAATTACTCGCGTAGTCATGGAATTTCGCGGAAGCACCAGCCGCAGCTCTGGCAATCCAGCTTTTTCAATGTTTAAACTATGAGCAGCATTCGCTCCCAAGCGGGAATGCTTTGGCGTATACCAGTTTGGTCGGCAAAAACAAAATAAAAAGCGACATTCGCGAAAACAAAGTGAGACAGATCGAGAAGGAAAAATCGCGTACGGCCATAGTCGGCAGTTTAACAATATTTTAGCCAGGTGAAAGGAGGGGGGGGGGATTAGCATTGGGACTGTCTTGCGGAGTGTTGGTTCTGCTCGTGCATGCCAGAGTCGGTGCGCCTGAGGAGTAGCCTCGGGGGCGCGTGGTTGTTGTGCGCGGTGCCGTTGCTGCCGTTGCTCGCGGGCAGGAGCTCGCTGGCGAAGCTGACGACGGTCAGCCGGTGCTCGTCGCTCTTGATGCCCTCGAGGCTGAGCTCGTCGTCGTAGGCGGCGCCGCCGATGGTCGGCCTAGTCCCCTCGAACCTGCCGCGCTGCTCGTCTCTGGGATCAGCGGAGGGCGCCGACTGGTAGTCATACTTTCTCCTCCCCCGACAGTGGACCTGCGGTCGAGCGGACAAACTGCAACAGTCGAATATCCCACGAATGGACTCGACTCGGTCGGCTGCCAGTGGCCCGATGCGGACGCGCTCTATCCCACTGGCGCTTTCTACTTTTGCATTTTTTACGATACTCGCATGCCGATATGCATTGCTCGAGCTGCATCCTCTCGGCCTCGTGCACAGCGCCGAACTCGATCCGTCGACATTTCTATGGCTGCGAGCTTTCGACTGCCGATAATCTAAGAGTCAAAATACCGTGAAACTTGATTCTCGATTTTATTTGTTCATTTGCCACAGATAAACTGTAAAAACAAATTGAACGTATTGTTGTTACTCTCTTAGATCATCGTTACACGAAAATTCACAGCTATCGACGCAATTTTACAGCAGATCTTTGTCAGCGTATCACAAACCAAATGAATTACAAATTGAACTGACAGAAAATCGCAGTAATTGAGTCGTACTCGTTGTGTAACTAGTATAGTTTATGGGTACGTCCGCATCGGGCCATTGACGAGACGCGGAGCGACATCGATAAAAAAAACCTCGCGCTATATGTGCGTGCCTGTGTATACCAGTATGTATGCGTTGCTAAAGTTTAAGCTAAAAAAGCGCGTGCGATGTTATGAGGTGTAAATTGCGTTCAGTATACGTGCAAGAGTCTCTCGGCTAAGTGGAATTCGTTTGCAATCGTTTGTAGCGAGCAAAGTAATAATAATCAATGGGTCTTCATTAATTAAATCAAATTATTTTTATTAAGCAATAAAAATATTACATAAAATCATACGATTTATCATTTAAGCAGCAAGTACGTTAACAGCTACATTTCTACGTCACACATTAAGGCCTAATAAAAAAAAGTGAAAAAAAGATACTTAATTTCTATGCATAGTATGATGAAAATCACTAAAGCCAAGTAGTTGGTTAGCTAGCGGTGCACTCGGTATTCTCCAGCGGAGGCAAGCCCAGAATAAGCTATAGATGCAAGAAAGCGTGAGCAGGTGCGACGTAGAAACAGAAAGATAAATAGAGAGACAGAGAGAAAGCACGAGGGGTGTGGGTGAAATAGAAGCAGTGCAATAAGCTGCTACTGGGAACGGAGCGAGGCATTTCCATCGCGCGTCATCGCACCCAGCAGCGAGAGACGCTCGAGCTACAAAAGCAAAAGAGAAAGGAGCAGATTAGTAAATAGCGTATAGCAAGTAGACGCGCTGAAAAGGGCAGCGGCAAGTGCCGGGAGTAGAGCAAAGCGAGATATGGATATAGAGGCTAGAGAAGTATATCTAGATACTAAATTTGATAGTACGATAGGCAAGCAAGGATTTACCGATACTGTCGTCGCAGTGCAGGAGTTGGCGCGATTACGCGCGAACGTCGTGCCTTCCCACCTTCGCTTGAACTGCGCTATCACCTGCAGAGCAAAAAGAAACGTCGGTTAATCTTTGGGGCTCCTTCATATCCTTGGCTGCGCCTCTTTTCCAGGCACATTTTCATTAGGTAAACGTGCTTCTTGAAAAAGCGCAATAGATTTTTCCAGTTTTTTTTTTAGTGATTCTCATTAAAACTTACCTCGCCGTTGCAGAAGCAAAATAGTATGGCCACGCAGAGGCCCTGAAAAGGAGAGTCGTCTTATAATCTGAGTCTGGCTCTTTCGTTCGTGGCTCGAGAGAAACTTTTTCAGCGATTAATTTTTGCATGTGCGCGGATCCAAAAGTTTTGGTTTCTTACGAGCCGGGGTAATTTACAAGGTCGAGCTAGCCGGCAAAGTTTGTATTCATGGTTTGCAAGCTCAGGCGAAATACCGCTGATTCCGGGCTTAATCCGAACGTCATCTCGGAAATCAGGGATAGTCGCGTAAGGACGACCACAACATTCGCGATGCCAGAGCGGAGGAGGGTGCGCGTCTAGTTAACCGCAGCTCGTCCGAGCGCGGCAACGGCTTACGGGGCGGTAGAGAGAGGCTGTCTTACTTGAAAGGACGCCGTTATGGCCGAGACGACGCCGTAAGCTCGCTCCCAGGGGTGGCCCTTCTCCGGCCGGAACGGGATGACCAGGTAATGCAGACCAAGCAGTGGCACCAGCAGCAGCGTCGCTCTGCGAACAACCGACAAGCCTTAGCCATTATATACTGACGCGAGCGGCGGACGTTATCCCCGGGACATACGTCCGCTCGAGTCTATATTGAATATTTCGATAATGCCGCTGGACTGGCGAAACGAGCAATAAAATGGCAAATAAAATCACCTGAAGGCTTGAAGTATAGAGCGCGAAGGCTGGGAGCCAATCGCCGGTCCGGCCCGCAGTTTCGTCAGCAGAACCCGAACGATGTTGCAGAGGAACAGGAGATTCAGGAGCGTCGACACGGTGACCGGCCAGACCAGGACCGGCATGTAGTTGCCCTCGTTGATCCAGCACCTACGAGTCGGCAGGAAAGAAAAAACGTTTTATAACTTTGCGCCGGCAGCAACCCCTAGTTATTTTTTGCCTACGGTAGGATCTGCAAGTCGTTTTTCGCTCACTGGCATCGTGCGCCGATAAAGACTCGCTGACTGTTATTGTTTCTCTTTCGCTTTATTTTTTTACGACGGCAGCCCGGCGGAGCCCCGAAATAATTGTGATTTTTCGAGGAGAAAGAAATTTACGATCGATTTTATTGGCCGGCCGAGTGATTTCGTTGGGATTAAGCTCGAGCTTTTTTGCGCGACGTAGATTTGATTGCCGTGAACGATGGCATTTCGCTTTTTTGAAGGCTCATCAAAAAAGAAAGAAGAGAAAGAAAAAAAAATGAAAGGAAAAAGAGAGATGAGAAGAGCCGGGCAGGCGAAAGTGCGACTAAATTTTACGAGCATATTAATGTTTTTTCTTTTTCGCTCGCCGAGCAGTCAATCGAGTGTAGGCGATAAAGGAGAAAAGTGCAAGCTGGAATATTGATTTTATTCGGGAAAAAAGAAGGAAAGTGGCAATAATAAACCGATAACATTATCCTCCCCCTAGCACCGGGAAAATTCATCTCGTGCAGTTTCGCGAGTGCTTTTCGCAGTAGCAGAGAGCAGCGGCTGGCTGTACAAGCCTCCGTGTCCCCCAGTCTTATCAGCATAGTCCAGGCATCCGGCGTGTAATGCCAGCCCGTATCCTCCCGTACGGGGTGGCTGTATATATGCGTATCCAGCTGCAACGTCGGCCTATAGAGCAAGGGGAGCTTCCAGGCTGTCAAGGCCGCCGGACTTTACCTACGCGCGCTCGTAACGCTGCCCTCTCTCTCTCTCTCTCTCTCTCTCTCTCGCTCACTTTGGTGCCATTAGGTCATAAACGCAGCGGGCACGAGCCGGTCGTAATTCGATTAGCCTCGCCGCTGGCTCAATTTTGATACTGTCCTCTCCATTTGAAGTATAAGGGAAAAGGGATGATTGTGCAGCGTTAGCCAGCCATACGGGTAATGGATCTTGCCCTGTCCCCTTTCGTAAAACCCTTTTTTTGCGACCGTTATTTTTTTTTTATTTCTTTGATAGCGCGCGCGTGGCCGGATATTTTTATTTTCTCGGAGGAGCGCGCGGTCGCTTGTTATTCGCGTTTTGTTAATTGCGTTATAAGAGAGCTCTTTGTGGGCCGGCGCTTGACCACAAAGGCAGAGTTTGTAATTACTTTGGGATGGAGGCGCTCGGGAAAAGTTTGTAAAGTCCGCACGCAGCATTGACCTTTTCTCTCTCGCGCTCTCTCGGCGCGCGCGCATTCTGTAACCCAATAGCGCTGGGGGCAAACTACCATTAAACCAAACGTATTTTAAACTGTGTCCAGAGAGTAGAGGTAAAAAGAAGAGCCTTGGGAGCATAATGCTTACTGGAGGGTATCGGCGGGATCGTCGCTGCTCGCGCGGAGGACGGCGTAAAGGGTTACGACGACGGCAGGCACCGGCCATCCCAGGGCCATTAGCCACTTGACCAGCTTATGCTCGCTCGTGAACGCGCTGACCAGGAGGGTGTGCAGATAGAATCCCTCGCAGAGCATCCACGCGTAGTTGGTCAGCAGGAAGTACTGGAGGATCACGTGCAGCAGACGACAGACGAACTGCGGGCAGATTCAGAGTCGTTAAATGCGGAATGAGCGAGCCAAGGGATATCCTACACAAACTTCACTATGCTCCACGGCGTTGGCTCTTTAAGCCAGATTATTAATTAAGAGAGGCCGAGGGACCGCCGAGGTGAACTTGCTAATTAACCTGGCCACGCGCTTATATTGCCAACTTTTTAAATACATGACATGTTGATCTGATTACTCTTGCGTAAACACCACTCAACCTTTGCCCCCCCCCCCTACCGCCCTTTCTGCCCTCCATCGCGCCCATAACGTCGGCTTATTGCTTGTTACCTTCTCCTAGAAACTAATATTAATTTGGTTATTCTCCGCGGCAACGATGTCGAAAATCCTTTTAACGTTACTACTTGCCGGAGTTTGCGCTATTAAACTTCGCGTTTGGCCTTGTAATTCTGCCCAGCCGAATGTATGTGTATATTATTAATGATGTACCAATTTCCAGGCTCATACCACACACGTATCGCGAGCTTTATCACTTATTCAAGCAGCAGAACTGCGGATTAAAAGTTGCGTGTACTCAATATCCGTCATTGCCGAAGGAAGAAAAAACGATTCAGCGGTGTTTCGGTGTGCATCCGTACGAAAACACTCGAAATCCATTACTCTCGGCATTAGTCCCGGGCGCGTAAGCTTTTCAATGACACGAAGCTTATCCCAATCGAAAATAACAATTTTCCCTTGGCCCAATTAATTAGCTCGCGTTGTACAAGATTGCATTAATCTAGACGCCCGCTCGCAAGCTCATCGAGTCGTAAAGAGTAGGTCGGCGGTGAGAAAGGGGGAGGGGGGAACACGGCTCTATGTAGTGGCATCCTAATCCAAGCCACGTACGCACTCTCCCTCTCACCCACACACCCACGCAGAGTTGCGGGGTCCTTTGGGCGTGTATGTACTCACCCCGTTCTTAAGCAGAAGTTCAGAGTTAGCTATCACAGAGCCGTACCAGACCAGCCAGAGCGCGTTGTTGATGGCGAACGAGGCGAAGAGGTTCATGTGCAGCGTGATTCTCGCGCACCTCAGAGTTCTGAAAATAATAACAATTCTGGTATAACCAACCCACCTTCTCTTTAGACCCCCCCCCCCATCCCTCAACCATAACCACTCCTCTTATTTCACTAGGAGCAAGATTGAGTTTAGTGGACGCTTGGAATACTAATGGAAGAGAGGAGGAGGAAGCAAGCACCCGATTGCGATTAAGCGCTCCTCCTCCTGCCAATAGCTCGCTACAGCGGTCCAACCCCCGACGCACTTTGTTCCCCCGCTAATGGACAAGTTTGTAATTGTTGCCTCATCGGTGGCGCATGCACCCGGGTTTTCTTCTCTTCACCCTTATCTCGCGGCTCTTCGTCGTTATCCCACCAAGCACGAGCGAATTTTCCATTTCCAGGGATTCTGTAATGCAACTGTCTCCTCGAGAATCCGGAAAATCTGTTGGCGCTCGAAAACCTATAGGCTGACTTGCTCTCGCTCTCTCTCTCTCTCTCTGTCTCGGCCTCGTGCAAAAGTTTCTTTGCGCGAACAAGACGACGAGTCGTGCATAATAGAGAGATAGCGAAAGGGAGAGAGACGGAGAGTTTAATCCTGGAACGCGTAGAAGCGCCGAGCGCGGCCCACTTATCGGTCCATTTTCAGCCGGTGCTTCCGGTGCATTACAGACAGCGAGAACGGATGCGTGAATATTTCAGAAAGGCTTACCGGAAGTACGTGAGGATGCCGAGAGATATGAGCAGGGCCACCAGTGATATCGTGTAGCCGGTCTCGTACAGCACGTTCAGCTGCTGCTGCCACTGGAAAATCAATAAAGCGCCTGTTTATTAAATGACAACCTTTCGATGAGCCGCGTCAAAGTAGAAGGGAAGTTACGTAATGATTCGAGGGAAGAAAAAGAAAGCACGAGGATGTGGAGAAAATTTCTTTTCGTTATTTCACATTAGCATACGAATGTAGGGCAGTGCTACTAGGGCGAGCGTACGAATGTTAAAGATGCTTATCGCGGGCGAGAGTAGGTGCGCAGGTAAGCCCCACCAGCCGAGAGCCGTCTAGAATTCCCATCAAGCGGTTCTCGGAAAAGCGAACGCCGGGCCCATTATCTCGAGCGAAGAGGGCACGAGGAGAAAAGCGCAAGTCTCGCTGCCGGGGCGGCACAATGAGCCCCCCCGCGTCATCGACATTGTCGTCGTCTTAGCATAAGCGCCTCGGCGGAATAATTCCACGGGACACTGCCGATGACGGACGTCCCCGAGTCACGGAAGTTTCTCCTCTTCCTCCTCGCCGAGAGGGAGATACCTACGCGCGCCCCAGGAGAGGGGAGGGTAATAAATTTGTAGCGCTTCGTCAGGGGCTCTCGTTACATATCTGCCGCTCGCTTAGACCGCGAGACCGTGCAGAGCCCTCTTTCTTCTTCTTCTTCTTCTTCTTCTTCTTAGGCGAAAGCCCGTTTCTTCCTCGCCTGATTGATCGTCTTCTGGTTTCTCGGATGATTAATCAAAACTAATTTACTGCGCTTTTTTTCGCTTTTTCCTTCAGGGACGTCGCGTTGGCTATGAGAATCGGAGAGAGAGGAGGTCGGGTTATTCGGCCTTGTCTGGGATTACCGCGCGAGATGGGTAAAATGGCGAAAGTACTTTTTGTCGCGGAGAGATACGGGCGTCTGGATAAGATAGTAAGTTCCCGACTATTTCATTTCCGCGGAGTAACTTTGTTTTGCGGAATCGCGTGAAGCGGCGATGTGTTCGCATAAGAAGAAGAATTTTTTTCCATCGTTGCACGCTTGACCTGGCTAGTCGGCGAAACAACCCAAATAAACATGCGAGCGCGAGAAACAAGATGAAAAACTTGAAAAACTCGGCTTGTCTCGTCAAATATATAACTCGCTCTCCGCGTTTACGAAAAAAACAAACGTCGCCATTGTGACACAGTTCATCGCGACTTACCCTGCCCTCCCTTTTTGAATGCCAGTCGGTGAAAGCCAATCTCCTGAATTATAAAACAGCGTTAGCGTAGCCGGGCTAGAGGAGCTCGGTTGAAAAGCACGGCCAAAGTCCCTGCCAGGCGCAGTCGGGCGCCCGATTGCCCGGCTGTGCTATCATCCCGAAAGTCACCCGCACATAACCGAGGAGTTCGTTTGCGGATGGGCAAAGCGACTAACGGCAAATGTGAGCTTGAAATAGTTGAACTTGCGCTAACGCCTCATGAACTCACCCGCGACATAATTAAATTCTCGAGGCTGCGATTTGACTTTGCTCGAACGCAATTTCCAGCGCCTTTCGCCAAAGCGAGCCAACTGATTTTTTTCGAAAAATCTTTATATAAATTTGTAGCAAGTATTAAGAGGCTAAGATATGGAGACTTTTCATCTTACGAAAATTATAAAATTTTAACGAGTTTATTTTAAATTAAAACATAATTTGTTTTATTTTCATTTCAAAACTTTTTTTAAATAAACAAGCCTTTAACTATGAGCATCAAAAGTTTACTTTGTCACCTTGATTTTGCAGCGATTATAAAAACAATTCAAACTTTATCCTTTGAAATTTTAACCGACGCTTTCAAGTTTTGTATTAAATAACTTATTACTTTTACAGCATTAATTTTCCAAAACAAATGAAAAACAAATTTTCTAATTAAACCTCTTTGATTTTTAAAAGCTTTCCACGCAAAATTTGTAATTTCTCTAAGCCGATAACATTAAAGCTTTAATTAGAAATTTGAACAATCCGTGGTTTCAGGCTTTTTCGGAAAATATCAAATTACAACGTTAATGAGTTGTAATTTAAAAAATGTTATAAAAATATTCGCAAAAACATCGTGTATCCTCGTTAATGTTTATGTACTCGGTAACTCTAAATTATTTTGAAACAATGCTCACGTCTTTTCATCCGTCGAGTAAAATGTACGGTTGTCCCGGGCTCCGCGACATTAAATAATCATTCCTCAAATGAAAAAGCAAAGAACAGGACGTGTATTTCAATGCATAGCTTGCATATATTCGGCTCGGGTGCGAACGCGTGAACTGCAAGCTCAACGTCATGCAGCTACTCGCATGAATTATTTAGCTTGGCCAGGTGTTAACGGAACCCTACCCGCGAAAACTCGTATTCGACCTCTGCAGGTAACACATCTTCCCGCTTTGGCTCTCCGACTTTGAAAGCTGAGACATGTTTTAACCTTGACCCGGATGAAGGAAAAACCAAGTTACCAATATTTTATATACTTTTATCATTTTCATTTATAAATGAATTTCATTTCACAAATTTCTAACGGTATTTAATTTAATGTATATTAGAAAGACTGTATATAATAATTCTAGGTATGTCGTAGTTTACTCTACAACGCTTTTAGAGTAAAAGCAGGAAAACATGGTATACATAGTTAAAGAAATGCATCAAGTCCCCGTAAACACGTAAAAGATGTTTTGAAACTTTGTAATTTCCTTACAACCCAGGATACATCACTTTGAATAATAAATCCGAAGATTGCATATAATCTGTTGTAAAATGTATCGAGCATCACATCTTCAAACTGCAAGCTCTAATAGTTTCAAAGCATCAGTATAATTTATTCGCCAAATCTTAAAAAAAAGAAAAATCATACCCATATACCTGTCTCAAGCAATTGAAGTCACGAGCAGCCATAATCAGACTACCCAACGATCCGGCACAATTGCGCTTCTGCAAAAGCGAATACGTACGAGGAACAATAACATAAACGGCCTCTCGAAGCAGCAGTAGCAGTAGCATAAGAGAAAAGCCATTCCCTTGCCAGCCGGCTTCCATCCAACGACTTCAATAATTCAGCGACGCGAGAGTTTTTCGCGGCCGCCGGGCGGAAGAAAATTTCCGGTAATTCCGCGGAATCCAGAGGGGGGCTCTTTCTACCTTCCGGCGCGAGGGAGGAAGTCACCTAGTTCGCGGCTGTCTCCCGGCGTCCCGAGACTGCGCGCGAAAAGCTCGCCGGAGAATTAGACGAGGGGGTGGAGGGGCGTTGCCGTTGTCTGCGATGGGCACTCGTGCCGAAGGGCTTGTGCTCCCCCCCGACGTCGAGAGATATCGGAAACAAAGCCGGGAAACGAGCGCCATTCTCCGACTCGACAGAGAGGCAGAGGCGAAAATAAAAGATAGCGGGATACCGAGCGGAGCTCGTCGTCGTCTTGCATTGTCGGCCAAACTGCCTGGGATAAATTCTTAATTTGAGAACGTTCGACTGCCGACTTTTCTTCGCTTCGGCTTTTCTGCCGGCTGCACCCTCCTCTTGGATATGCCCTATACATGGCATTTACGAACGTGTCTAATGAAATAAGCACGTGATCTCACGGAGAATTAACGTTGTAGTTTTGATTAATTAAAGATGATGAGATTGGATTAGACCGAGTTCTCTTGGCGAACTGAATTTGCGACTTTAATCGTGTAAAAGCTTGATCGGGATATTAAAATATTCATTTTCTTGAATGTAATTAAAAAAGGGGTATTGTAATATACAGCGGTAAACATATTCGGAGAAAACAAAGACAATATTTTTTGCCGAGAATTTTTTTCTCGACGAAAATAACATCGTTTTTTTCCTTTACATGAACATGTTCTATGCTTAACAAGAGAGCTGTTAGTTTAGCCGAAGATAAATCTCCTGGTCTCGTGTCAACATTTTTTCAGCGTACTAATTTTTTAACCATGTTTTTGAATAAATTTTGTTCTCGAAACTAAAGAAAATTCCGTTTTCACAAAAATTAATGCTTTATAAGAAGTATTTTATTAATTTTACTTTTACCCTCCTCCCCTCTAAAAAAAAAGTACAAAATCATGTCAAACTGATATCTTTAAAAGCAATTCCAGCAAAACTCATCTGCAACTCTCTCCCCAGCCGCGAGACGTAAGTTGCTGCCGATAGGAAAGATCGCGATAAGAGACGCATCAGTGCTTTCCCGCAGACGCTGGTCCAAGATTCGGCGTAGAGCGGCGTCGAGATACGCGAGAAGCCCCGATGCCAGCGAACCATTTAATTTTCAGCAGCAGAAGCGACGACGTGAGTAGTAACAGCAGCAGCAGCACGCGCAGCCCATTATCGTGATTATCGGGCTCGCGTGCGGCCGAGCCATTAACGACCCTCTCCTCCTCGCACACATACACAGCCCCCCCAATGTCCCTCCGCCGACATGTTAATTGAGTTAACCCCGCGCGCTGTTCCCTTAGCGCATACAGCTTTTTGCCACTATACGCGCGCGTTATTCGTTTATGTCTAGATTCGCCGCGATTTAGCGCGGCCGCGAGTGATGCAGCTGCGCTTTTTAGTTGCAAGCAAATTTATTCACCGATATCTCTCGGGGATGTAGTCCGACTGAGGGAGAGTTGAGAGTGCTGAATCGAGAAGATCGGGAAAATTAACGCTCGCGGTATGCGTCGCTCGAGCGCCAATCGAATAGTCGAGCGCTAAAGTTAAAGGCTTGGCAAACTTGGACGGCCCACTCGACCTGTATCTCGTTGCGATATTGGTCAGCCAGCCGCGCTAGACATCGACAATACTCGAGTGGACACACAGTTCCCTCCTAACTCCGTTTATATATATATATATATATATATATACAGTCTAGCCTGCAGTTGGCTGGAAAACTAGCCACGAGCATTCCTCGGTAATTCCAAGCCCGAGAAGAGCACGAGAGATATCCCCGTGATACTGGGAAAACTTGTAGTGTCGAGAGAAGCTTCTCGCCAATAAGTTTTACCGAGCTTCCAGCTCGTATACGTGAACTTTATGTATTTCACGCGGCAGAGAGCAGCAGATTAACGCCGAGCGCGCTTCTGCCCTTCTTGAGAATTCCTCATTAAAGTTTTCATGGACTACCGTATCCAACCCCCTCGCCCTTATCCTCTTACTCCTCCTCGCTCTTCGTTTCTCTAAGACGCGATTGTTATTAATCAGCAATTTTTCAGCGCCGCCGTGATATAGCGGCGCTAAATCTGCGAGTGTATAAATTCACCGCGAGCGCGTGGCTCGTAAAGTAACCGAGCGCCGGGCAATTTCCAATAAATAAAAACGAAATAGCCGGACATTGCCGGCACGCACGCTAGTGCTCTTGGCCGTTGCCCGTACTCAGCGACGAGCTGCAGATCTCCTCGCGATTCACGAAGACGCGATAAAGCGCTGGACGCCGGCGTGACCATAAAACGCCCCAACGAAAACTCCCAGCTGGAAACGCCGCGCGTGGAATAAATGTTCTTTCCGGACTACGCCCTCTAAGATGAGCTGCGAAATATCGTGGACACTGAACATTTGAATTCTCCATTCGCGGTTAGCCCTAGCGTTCGGCCTGACTTGGTCGGATTTCCGATCAACCGTGAAAGAAAAAGAGGATCACTCGCAGTCGCGGACGAAACGTAGAGAGGATGGAAGATTGATGAGACTCGGGGACATGAATGGGATAACCAAGCCCTACGTAAAATGTAAGTTCGAGATTAAAGATTGGATTGATTAGTCGGTGGTGATTTAGACAATTATGAGATTGACAATCGATTGATTTGCTTTTCGGCTTTACTTTGGCCTTGATGCTCGGGGAAAAAAAATGTGAAACTGATTTAAGTAGTATAAATCGCTGTATCGTCAGACCGTTACATGGAATTTCTATTTTCTATTTTTTTTAAGCGCAAAGACACGGTTTTTATAAGTCTGACGTTTCTTATTCTCCCAAAATAGCTCAAAGAAGCCGATAAATCACCATAAAAATAATGGACAACGTAGCGATACGCCGTAGGTGTGAGGCTGTAATAAACGGAACATAAATAACTGCAAGCGATATTGAAACGTGTAACTAGACAGCATAGTTGCCCAAACGAAGAGTAAATCTCAAATACGCACATTCACGGAAAATAGTGAAAGAAGAAGGGGGGTAGTGGGTAAAAAAGTAAGTTCCATATTTCTTGGGGGGGCATATCAAGGGCATATCAGCCGCGTGGCACTGAAAAAGCGATCTCCGTCTATCTTCGCTGTACGCTGCCCGAGAAGTCTTTCCCTGAAATATGCCCGTCCGTTATTTCTGGCATAAATCTTCTTATCTACGTGCTCTTATTCCTAATTTAGCCAGGGCTGAATTTTAACGCGCGCGCTGCAGATAGATCCCAACGCCGGGCAGCAAATAAACAGAGATCGTCGAAGGAATCGACGGATTGCCGGATGAATTATAAAGGATTATCGAGGATCAATGTGTAACGGTGTCGCGGACATCGAGAGAGAGAGAGAGAGAGAGAGAGAGAGAGAGAGAGAGAAAGAGAGAGAGAGAGAGAGAGAGAGAGAGAGAGAGAGAGAGAGAGAGAGAGAGAGAGAGGTAGTGCATAATTAATGCATTGCCCGGCTGGATTGAGTTAAATTTCGCGAGTGTATCATTACGCCTCCCTCTACGCTCGACGTCGCGCATTAACTGCTGCAGCCCGACGTTATTGCTAAGAGCTCGGCGTGTGGGCTTGTTTCTAATGGCCCAGCCCTCCCCTCTCCCTTTTCATCGATTTTATTATGTTCCCTGGCGATGATTGGTAGGGCCAATAACAAAGTTTCGACCTAGTGCATTGGTTATTGAAAAAAAACATTTTCTTTTTTTATTTCAAGCAATTTCTCGTTGTTAACGAGGAAAATTTAATTAACTTTACAATGACGTTTATTAACTTGCATGAATTATGCGAAATTTTATGTGCACGTCAACGCAGATAAGTTTGAAAACGAAAATAGAATTAAAACTATTTAGTACTTGAGATAGGACATTGCGTCGTAAACTTCAAGCAAAAAGTGATAAGATAGAGTAAACACGCGCGGTATTACACAGTGAAATAAAAGGAAATTTTTCGTTTACTTTTTTTTATTTTCAAGCAAGTTTTCATAAAATATTTTAATATTTCTGCTGACATTGCGTATAAAAAAAAACTATTTTGCAAAATCGCCCGAAACAATTTGGCAAAAGAGCGCGAGATAATGCCTGTCGACGTTATCTTTCCGTTTCAATACAACATTTTTTGACAATGCGAATGGCTGCTGTACAAAAAAAAATCACGATGGACGTCGTGATAAAATTAACGAGGAAAATTGATCGTATCACGGAAAAATATTGACATGAGTAAAGAGATATATAGATGTGCATGCGCTGCTTATATGCATAGTCGCTGCGGGAAGCTTGTTGAAGTCGCTCCAGCCAGGGCGTCGAATAATTTCGAGCAGCTCAAGCGTTTAGTGTGAAATATTGTAGTTGGCTTGGGTATATCAAGCGTTTCTCATGCAAATACGCTTTTTTCCCCGGCGATTCTCATATTTGCCAGTTTTATTAAGCTTTTTCAAGCCCGCGAGCTCGTATTTCCTGCTCTTTGATCTTGGCGTTATTTTTTTTCAGCTAGATTAACGTGGCAAAATAAATTTTGTGACGTGTTTTGTTTTAACTTTATGAATTCTTTACGTGCGTTTTATCATTGGAAAAGCAAAGGAGTTCATGATAAACAGCACGAATTGATTAATTATGATGTACTGCCATGTGTACTGATTTAATAATATTCATAATGGTCGTTTTTGTAAAAAAAATAATTGTACAAGGGTAATAATAAGCTGAAAAGATCTACTTACAACTAAATCAGCTACGTTGACACAGGTTGTGTAATTACTCCAAATTTTGTGCGTATCCGGGTGCGTGAACCACGTGCCATTGGGTTCGCACACTTTGTGTGCTTTCACTGCAAAATAAACGTTTTCATTTAAATATCGCGATGCATCAATTGCAAAGTTCTAAATAATGAAATATATCGTGTCTTCTTGGTCAACTAACTGTTTGTACGTTAGTAATATAATAACAACAATAGTTTTATTCAGAAACGAAGTTTAGCAGTAAATAACAGTGGGAGTATTGGAAATCGACAAATGTTTCTCAATTGATCTCGAGTCCAAGTAGTAACGGTCGAGTGCACGTCAGGCGCGCCGGCCACGCTGCTCGCGCGCACGACAATGCACCAAAGTTAACTCCATTGCCGATGTACGCTCCTTCCTTCTAAGCTCCTTTGAGCCAAGTTTCTCCTCGTTCCTTACTCTTTAAAATTCAAAACGACCTCGAGCCAACGCCCTAATGGAACGTTTTATTGGCAAGCGTAAGTTTGCTCAAGTGTTTCTGTTCGCTTTACGGAGGGCATGGAATAATCAGTCATTATTCCGTTCTTTTTTTCTCTATCACATTAATTACATCGAGCGTAATCGACGCTTGTGTGCGTGTCTCTCTACGTACAATTATAAATACGTTTCAAGCAATTCACGAAAAAACGACGTCCATCATTTTCTTTTAGCCTCGCACCGCGTACTCTCATGCATTACTGAAAAGGAAACTAATGTTTTTGAGCGAAATTTATTTTTCCCTCATGGCCAAGGGAAAATACTGCAGCGAGTGGGCGTGTGTGCTGGCATTTCATTACGAACAAAATAAATTAAACCGATCAGTGGGTGGAATAACGGAGTACTTTAGTGTCCCTTGAAAGCCACAAAATACTTTCGAATTCTCTCCCGGCGATAAAAACAAATTCAAATTGACGTATTCGTGGCTGGGTAAAAGAAGCGAAAAAACTTTTATCTCTACTGCAAAAAGAAAAGAACGAGATATTCGCTATTCTCTAAAATAATAAAAATAGTAGTAATAATAATGGTATTACATGAATAATAGAATTCACACTGAATTCAAGAGAATGAAGAAAAACTATCCTACGCTCGTTACTTCAAAAGCAATTAATCTTGTCCTCGTAACACAGCGTGACCATTGCGATTAATTGTCCTTCGGTTTTATTCGTCCGAATGAATTTCAAAATCATTAATAAGAGCTTAATGTAGTTTAGCAAGCTTGTACTTTATTTTACAAAAAAGCTTGCTTAATTCCAGCGGCATTCCAATCGTTCAAATTAATTATCATATTAATAGGATAACTAAACTACCTCGCTCAGGGTCACGCATCCCCAAAATTAACAACACGAGCATCGTTGGAAAATATTTATACGTTTCGGCGCACTAATCAAGAAGTGTTTGCCTAAAATGACCCCTATGCATTCGCCGTAAACGGATATTCATCAATCTTAAGTACCCTAGGGGTCGACGCTTGGGGGATCCCCCTCCTCATTCGGCAATCAGCCAGCGTCTACGAAGCGTCACTTGACATTTTTTCCCCGCTATCCTCGACTCTAATATCGCTATCCACTGCTTTTGCTTCTTGCCTTTGTAACATTCAAAGCTCCGAGCAATCATAAGCTTATGTTTACACGTGCATGATGGATTTATAAACTAGATCTAGATTAAGCCCACTTGATCGATCCAGCGAACGTGATGAAACTTGATAATGATCAATCTTGTATTATGCCTGAGAATTGTGTTATTGTTTTGCAGCTGTAATAAAAGTGGATCTTGCCAATGCGACAATATTTACGTGCAGCAATTTCTGAGAGATTCGACGAGCCCAAAAACATCCTTTTACGTGTTTTTTCGATGTCGTTATTGCGATAGAAAAACGAATTCTGGACTTATCTGCTGCTTTTTACAATTTCTTCAAGTGTACTATGTCTGTTGGGCTATACTGCGCGACTGCAGTTCTCAATGGTATAAAAGAAAATCGGCGATTGAAAATCAGGACGATAGACAATGGAATTGAAACCTTTTCGAAAACGAGATAGTAGTACGTGAATTAGAGATCTTTCAATAAAAGGAGCAATAGACTTTAGAGTTGGAAAAGAATTCATTATTTTGTTGCTTTTAGTTAATAACTATGTTTTGCGTTTAAACTAAATAGGAATCTACTTACAAATTTAAAATAATCATAAAATTTTCATTAATTTAAAAAACTTTGGATTCCGAGAGACTTTTCTTTTGCAGTCCAATTCGAATCCTTATTAAAAAGTTTCGTAGAAAGAAAGTGCCCTCGTAGTAATTTCAACTTTTTTTCCTTTATATCTATTCAGTTTGTTTCGAAAAAAAAAGAACTAAAGCAAAATGTTGTCTTAAAACAACATAAACGAAAACACAGGGCATATAACGAGTTCGTTTAAGCAAAACAGCCATGATGGCAGGATTTAACTTTTAATACGTGTCTCATAAGGCTATCTCGATATCCTTGATCTTTTATATCTTCTAAAATCTGATTAACTTGCGTCATTCGTCTTAATCAGTGCACGACGGTCTCGAGGGTAAAAAGCAAGAAGCAAAGCCAGGCATATATAAGTCTTGCTTGCTCTCGCGGTGATTTAAAATTAATTCCCCTCAATTTTACCCTGCTCATCTCCCGGGCCGGCTCATAACGCAGTAATCAACTTAATGAAACGAGAAATTTTTCCGTTTTTATTTTCTTTAATAACGCGGCTCTCGCGAGCGATCATCAAAATTTAATTTGCCACCAGACGAAAGTAGAAAATTAAAACGATGTCAAGGCGTGATCTTCCGATCCCACGTCTCTACTCTTATTTTTGATAGGACGTCTAGAGTTTAATGTCCCGAGTATTGCAACTTTTTAAAATTATTTGATAAATATTTCCACTTGAAATATTGAACTTATAAATATTGAATTGGTCGATTGGAATTTCGATTGACTTTCTCGTTTTCCAAATTTCGATCGAGTATAAATAAACAAGAATACTGTATAAAAAGCCGAAGTTACTTTCAAAGGAGGGAAATTGAAATAGTTTCTTTGCTGATAGGGATGGATTTAAAAATAAACCTGGAATCACGCTTGGAAAACAAATTGACAACGATTCTCGCTACGATGTTTTTGACGACTTTCTGAGAATTTTCCGTAGATCTCTTTTCCTATTGCGTTTTATAGGAGTCTTGAGAAAGCTTTTCACATCGAACGACGTAAAAAACTTTTGCGATGACAAGCCGTTCTAGAGCTTTTACGCACTTATGTAAAAAAAGGACAAAAAATATTGCCCCAGGGTTGACAATCGGAACAAAATGTATTTGAATAGTATCCGCTGAAAAAAAAAAGATTTCTACACTGAATTATAAAACAAAAACCGAGAAGCATTTCGCGTTGAATTTGGGACCGACAGGATGTAAGTAATTGTAATTTGTCCGCAGCGCAGGAATTTTTAAAAAATTCATTCTCGGCGCTGCCTCGCGCAGAAGCAGCGCAAACAAAGGCAGGCAAGCTGAGTTATTTAAAAAATAACGGGCCGATTGTGGAGCGCGAAACGTTTAAAGAATGCGAGAGAAGAGCGCAAAGGAAGAGGAGAAAAAAGTCCGACAGATCGAGGGAGTACGAAATGAGAGGCGAGCGCCTCGGCCGCAATGCGCCCCACTTTCTTCCAATATCCTCTGTATTGTGCGGGCTGGACCAGCGCGGAAACTACTGCGAGTGAGATTCTCCGCATGTGGCATATGAGCCTTTTTTTGTCCCGTTTGCGAGGCTATACAGTTGAACAAGGCTACCGTTTAAGATTCATTCTTTTATATTAACATTCTATTATTTGTGTTTTCAAGCTTTATGAAAAAATTTAATAAATTTTTTTCAAAAGTTTCAAAGGTTTGGGAAGACAGTGTATATTCGTTGTTCGATGGCTTTGTGAAATGTGTCATTAGGAGATTGTAACTGAAGCTTTTTCCGCTTTACATTGTTGTATTTTATTTTTTAAATAAATCTATAAAAACGTTTTGAAGGCACTCATTCTAATGGTTTTCCAAAAAAACATTTTAATATAGATAAAATTCGTAAAAATTTCGTTGAAAAGTCTTTTGATAATTTTTAGAGCTTCATCTACTTCATTTCTGTGCAATAAATTGTAACGTACGTTTGTCAGTTATACGAGCCATTGGACGTTTTGTTAATACGCGATAAATCCTTACTCTCTTTCAGATCATATTTTTTTGCAAATGGTTCCTTGTCGTATAAAAAGTTTATGACACTTTCAAAAGTTTATTTAGTAGAAAATTTACTAGATATGAATTTTTTATTTTTCAAAATTATCACATCTATAGCTTATATCGTGATTTCTATTAGAAATACGTAAGAATAATGTGAAAATGATTAAAACATTATTTTTAGAGGAATAATTCAAGTCGTGATGTTCAAAGAATTTATTAGTCTAATTAAAAGTTTTAAATTATAGCTGTACGTGATTAAATTCAAATATTGCTTAATTGAAATTGCCTTGTTAAAACAGTAATTATGAACTATTGTCAAGTAAAACAATACATTTTTTAAAACTTAGACGAATCTTTTATTTTTCTCATAGATTGTATGCACGTTGCAGATATTTTAACACAAATGTTTACTTAATCCATGCAAACTCACGTTATCCGAATTTCACGAATTTTCCTACTTAATTTATAAAATGTATTTCTAAGCGACGTTGTAAGCTACTTTTTGCTGTGACTTTTAAACATTTGATAAGAAAAGTTTCCACTTTGCGAAAAGTATCCCTCGCAAATTATGGCTCTTTAAAACTTTTCACCTAATATCCGACATACTTAATTCTTCAAGCACGCTCCCATTGAAGTCTCTTTTGATGATGATCTCCTGCCAAGATAGATACGCGTAGATTACAGATATCCCTATTTTTGAGATTGCAGTATGTTTGAACGTGAAGTATTTGCAGATGGGGCGCTGATAAAAGCCAAGTGGTGGAATTAAAACGAGAGAAAACTAGTAAATACTATGGATGGAGCTACATGCCTCTTCGCGTAGAAAAAAAGGGAAGGGTAAGCTCTTAAGAAGCTTTTGAGTATTTGTACAAGGTTAATCTCAACTTGACCATACGAAAAAGAATGTTTTTACTTTTTTTCTAGTTTGTTAGCCTTAAGAGGTGGAAGATTATTTTTCGCAACTTAATACTTATCAGCCACGAACACGAAATTTATAATCCTTATAGATTAACAATAACTTTTGTTTAAATTTCAAATAAAACGTTAGAAATAAAATAAAAGCTTAACAATTACCATCACAACTAAATGTTTAAACGAAAATAAAAGACAAAATCGCACCTTTAATTTGCCAGAGAGAGGGAGAGAGTCAGCTATCTCGTCGAACTTTGTCTCCTAGTCAAAGTTCAGTTACCCCTCGTCACGTCTGATAAGCTAACGAGTAGAAAAAGGAAAGGGGTTGGTAAATTAGAGAAAACTCGAGCTAATTAGCGTAGCCTCGAGCAGCGTTCCGGAAGATTCGTCCCGCGTAGAAGTCAGAAATTATCGGCTTCCGCTTGGCTCAGCCGTTCTCGTTTGCTGCTTCGATCCCTTTATACATCCACCAACTTGCCTTTTCCGCAGGGCAAGGACGACGACGTCTTGTGCGCGCCCTCGACACGTCACGTAGAGCTCTTCTACTGCTACGTTAACGGGAGCTTCATAGTTACAGCCCGAGAGAGAGAGAAGCGCTAAATTTATTTGGCTCAATAAGTTTTTTCGACAAATCTCGTAGCAGGCAAGGCTCTCTCTCTCTCTCTCTCTCTCCTGCCTGGTTAATTGTCTTCGTAAATTAAGCCCGGGCGTGATACGGGATCCTCCCCCGGAAAGTTTGCCGGGCGATGTAGATCGACGTGCCAGGCGATTTTCTCTCGGCTGCCGACCGCAGAGCCGCTCGGATAATTCAATCAAGCGCGTCGGCATAAATTATATAGACTACTGTCCGTTTCGAATAATGTCAATTTCGTTTTATGCCCGTTAATGAGAGCTCGGCATCCCCGCGTATAGATCCCCAATAACCGAATTAGCCTGGAAATAAATAAGGAGCCTGTGGTCTACCCGCAATCAACAACAGGGAGAATCGCTTCGATTGAGTCGATGCTGCTGCATTCGCGTAGAGAGCAATAACCCCCCACCAGCCCCCGGCACATGCTGCCTTGACTGGTGTACTCTCCGAAATCAGAGCCGCGCGCTGTCGGCTACGGGGCTTCCCTTACCCTGTAACAGGCACAATTTAATCGGGGCGTTTACGCCGGTGATTCGGCACTGCCTAGAGCGCGCACTTGTTGGATTTTAATTGAATTCTGCCAATACGAGCCGAGCGAATGCCGATAAAGCACGGGCGTTCATTTGCTTAATCATTGCAGGCCACGCTTGATTTCGTCGAGCCCGAGCGCGCGGTAAACAAGTCGACACAAGTCTCGCCTATAGACACGCCACGCACGTGGTTATCGCTCGGCTTTTATATGTCTGTGTGTGTGCGTGTCGGGTTATCTTTAGCCCCGAGCGATTGATGCAAAGCACGAGGGCTATGCTGCGCGTGACTGTGTTCGAGTTTTTCCGAGTATCCAGGCGAAATGCGTGGTTGTTTTGACGTTTCTACACGTATAGATTTGTATAAGTAAAAATTACTATATTGTATAGGTTTTTGGGGACAGACTCGATGTATAGAGGAATTTTACTACATGTATAATAC